>JAVFBW010154824.1:0-21561 GCA_034783835.1 Mopalia ciliata
TAAAATGTTCACGCCACAGCATAGCTGAAATACCGCTGAATGTGGCGTAAAACACCAAGCAATCAATCAATCAATCACGTTGGGAGAATGAGCTCAGCAAATTAAGAGCAACACACGTTTGTGCTAACGGAATGACTTATTTGTCGCTCTTACTTAGGGGCTGTTTTCTCATTAATAAGATTCTCTGAGCCGGAATAACCACAGAGACTAAGTATAGACTGGGGACGTTAGTCGCAGTAAATGAACTACCATTCAATTCATTATAATAGAATGACATTGATGACGATAATTAGTTGACATGTTTTATAACTCGATATCGGTAAAAAAAAAAAGCATCAAACTCAGTCATCCACATCGATATTTCGATTTAAGGTATTAATAATTTATTACCGGTAATTTTTGTATATCTGTGGTTTCAATTATCGATATTGATATAAATGCAGCATTCACCAATACCGAATAATGACGCAAACACTAGACCCCAGAGTATAGTTCTTAGTACATGTTATAACTTCTGTTGTGCATTGTTGTTTCATTTCATGCTGATATTTAAAGTATACACAAACAATCATAAAAAAAACTGTTTTTCACAGATAAAATTTCTTTCGAATGCTTACACTGACTGCCAGGAATATACTAGCCTCGGCAGATTGTTGATACGATAAAGATGGCAGACAGAAAGACGTTATCACTAGTCGCTGTTACTCAAGGTATGGAGTAAGGTATGAATTGTATTATAAAGGAACATTGTATCTCAATAATGTTTAATTACTTACAAGGTGCAGCTAATTAAACCAAAAAGCTGAAATTGTATGTGTGTGTATAATGTGCAATGTTACATTTTGTGGGTCTGTAGCAATTCTCGGCTTGTCCAGTACGGCTGTCCATAAGAGGTAACCAATAGTATTATATTTCTGGTGCCGTTATGTAATAACACTGTCCATAAACCGGGAATAATATTAACTTATTTCTTGTAGCGCAGTAAGTGATTAAAAAAACAGATCACCTTGTGGTTTGACCCATTCCACGTAGATGATTAAGGACAATTGGAATTTAGTGTGAATAAATATTTCCCCCGCTATACCCTCTTTTACTTCACATAGAGGTTTTTGGCTATTAAAGAAATAATGTTCTAGCGACTGCCGTCTATCGCAAATTTTATAACGGTCGAGGGGGGCGAGTTTGTTTTACGGCGAAGGCGTCCATATAATCTTTTCTATATCTATTTACAAAGGGATTAGTGTGTTTACTGACCTGTGACATTTTAATAACAGTAACCATACAGATGTATTGTCGTACTATTTGAAAAGGTGCACGTAACCACACCTGTTCTTAATGTTAATAATGAGTACAATCGTATTCCTGATTGAGCATAACGTGTTGTTGCTGTGACACATTGAGTCAGGACATTATACAGTTTGTAACCCCCAAGTACCTGCTCCCTTTCCAACGCAGACTGCTTTGGGATATAATTGCGCCATCACTATCTTACCAGGAAGTCATGGCACGGCGCTGTACAGTGTCTAAATGTGCCATGTGGTTCAACATGAAATGGAAAAGAATTTTGATTTTAGAATAATTACATTTTGTGGCATCACTAAAAAAAGAATTGCTTTGATCTACAGTTGAATGGCATCATATCATAGTCCCGGTGTATTTATACAGCTGTAGGCCTACTTTGCCTGGCTACCACCACACATTTTACGTCATTTTAGCGAAGATGTTCCTGGATTATGACAAAGAGGGCTGTACACAATTCATGGAGGCAAGAAGGCGATGGTTTATATCATGTAAGCATTATCTAATAAATTAAGTTGTATATTATATAGTTTCAAAAAGTAGTCAGAGAAGGAGAATACATTACAAATAGAACAGGAGGAATGGAAATGTAGATATCAACACTTGCATCTAAGTCATTACCTTCATAAATAGATAATTGTGTGTAGATAAACAAGAAGAAAGGTCGCTAAAACCGCTGAGTATACTCGGGACCAACTACATTTCTATGGTCAATATTTTCATATCAATCCAGTCTGAATATAGTAACAATTAGTAACATAAAGACGGTGGTGTTACATCGGCTACTTCTTTTTACACATCAAGCCAATTTGTTATAATAATCATTTACTGTCCACTTATTATGTTAGAATTCCCTCTAGCAATACAGAACCTAAATATTTAAGAGATAGTGTGTGTTAAATTTTGGATGGTAAAGAATGGAGAACCATTTGAATGCTTCATAGATACACATGATCAAACCGGTAGACTGTTTACTTCCTGCTTACGCGATTTCAGCAATTCCCCCAGTTGACCCGTTTATTGGCTGAGGTTTTTGTTGACCGAGGAAGCTACTTCTGTTTAACCAATCCATTGTGAATAATAGTCAGGTGTATATTAAGTACAAAATGTGGCTAGCCATTTCTGAAATAGTTCTACATTAATATCAAGTGGTTTAATTATGTACGATGATGGTTTCTACCTAACTTAATTTGCCATTACGAATAAGGGCCGTCGCTTTATAGCTTTTAATATTGCTCAAGCCAGTGTGCATGTCGTGTAGTATTAGTGTGCTCGTCAATCAAATTGATGACAGATAGTTGACAGTGTTACTGATTCGCTCGCCATTTTTACAATCGCTCACAGACGATCCAAATTAGTTCAATATGAATGATAACTTTGTGAACAGCCTATCGTCTACAAGAAAATTACCGACAAGAAAGAAAATATAATACAACTCTAATGGTACTATCCTGCCAGAGGACTCTATATTGGATTATTGTCCGCTGAAAGTCTTCCTCCTGATCTTTATTATAGAACAAATTGACACGCTGACTGTACCTACCTTTTGTATCTTCTGATTGTTTGGAAAAATCCTTATAAATGTTATGTATGAACATTGTGATACCCGTGTCCGGTACAGTGCCTATCGATATCGTCGCAGTCAATTGTGCTCGAGAACACAACAAACATCAAGCATAAAAAGCTATATATATTTACAATCGAGACAGTTAATTGATAAGACTTCAATTGAATCTAACTAAAAGTACAATGTCCATATAAGTGTTCGCTGTGATCACCATGGTTGTCGAAGGATGATGATCAAAACTGGCGTGCAGGATAGTTAATCCATGACCATAAACTTGTGGCTTTACATTCTACCTTACGGTTTTTAACTCGTTCGACGGCGTACCAGCCAAATGGGTTGGCAACGTACAAATGCAATAGGATAATCACAATACACAAACCAAAGCCATTAAAAAAGTTCGGAAGCTTCATTCCTACCAATCGCACAATCATTGACAATTTTATCAGATATGTAAAGCCAGTGAATTCCGTTGGAATAAGGACTAAGCTGACTGACTTCAGTAACTCGTTGCGCCAATGACCAATTGTTAGTTTTAATAATTGAAATCAAATATGTATGAATTAATAGTCTCATTTAATGGGTCTATTATGTATTCCAATGGTAATAATATGCGATGTTTGTTTGATTTGTTTTTTACTTATCACGGCGAACCAGCCCTATTGGTGAGGAAACCATCATCAGCAATACTACCAACAAAAAACCAGACAGGACAAAAACACGAAACATCACAGGAAATCACAAACAATATCACTGGCATGTTAACCCAGAGAAGACCACGGAACAAGAAAATGTCATCGTAACCTGTTATAAGACCTTCATCTAAACAACGTTTGTTAACACAGAGTATAGACAACCCATCTGATGAAGGTTACCTTTACTTTAGCTTTCACAATGGTCGATATCCAGTACAGTAATTTTCACCAAACACCAACAACTTTCCTCAATCAAGACGTTACAAGAAATTCCTCTATGTCAGTTAACTTATATCCATATTTTTTGCATATTGACTCGATGTCACGGCGTCTGCATTTTTGCATACAGATATTCAGATATTGAGTGTTGCTTCCGTTTAATAGATATGTCCATACTCATTAGTCGTTTTATTGTAAACTTTCGACGGTCCATTATACCGTGTACTATTGAGCAGGTGTTGTCGATAATTATAGAAAATCTTTCTCTAAATAAATAAAACAAAACCCGCCCCACAAGCATTTGCACTTTAACCGACGGTCCCCGAAGGTCTGATTCCTACATTGCCGATTGCACTTCATTTAGTCAAAGAATACCCACTTGTTGAGTCGACGTGAAATTCCTCCGTACTGAATCATTTGGGAGACAGTAATTTTGATCCCATTTTTGTCGATGTAGTGAATTAATTTTTTTCATCTTAACTTGGAGTGGATTGAGTAGAAGGTTCGATCATATGATCCTTTAAGTTGTTAGAAGTTTACTCCCAAGATGAAAAACACTTTTTATACACAGCCTCTGTGGGCTGGAGTTTTGTTAAGCAGAGTTGTTCAGACAATATGGTAAGGAAGTAAATGTTTATCTGTCGAATACGTTCCAGTCCGTCATGCATTCACAAGTTTCTTTACTTGGAAGTAGCGTGTGTGATAAAAGTCTCCCTACAGTGAATCTAGTAAGACCCGCACTGGCGGCATCGGGTATATGTATAGTGAGGTCGTCAGACGAATTGAATTCAGCTCAACCAATCTGACCAATTCAATATGTTATCAGCAGAATCACAATAACACTCCCCCATGATTCAATAGACTTGATAAAATGGACTTGTAGCAAATGGTGGTGGTTGGATTCTACTGTATACCTTTTACCGATATACTTATCTTGATGGAAACTTGCGATAATGGAAGTTCGGCGTTAGTCCGGTCGTTTTCCGCTGAGCTGCGTCACCAGGCAGCCATATTTCAGCACTGGCATTAAAAGAGAGTGAACCAAGTTGGAGAGTAAACCAAATCATAGAGTCAAAGTAGTGTACGGTGTCAACTCCAAAAACTGATTAACAGTTCGTGTTGGTTAAATAATACCGTTTATTTAAACCATCTTCATATTAAAAAAAACTACTGGTATAAACTCTGTAAAAATGTTGCATGTATAATATGTATTTGAGTTGAAATAGTGTGTATTCAGGCGAATGGAAACTTTAAATATAACTGTATTTTAAGTGAAACGCATAGTGATATTATATAATATATATATTTTTTTTTTTATAAATTGTTTATTGTTTAATAGCTGTACACAGCAAGCCCTTGGCTTATATCGTGTACGTAATCAGGGACATACATATGGATGACAAGTAATATACATCATTTTAACCCTCTGCTTTTGAAACAACATAAAGATAATGTATGTACCATAATGTAAAATAAAACGACTGAACGATGGTGGTCGAGCGTGTTCGCCTTGCATCCGGTCTGGTCAGATACATGAAACATGCAAGTGCAAATCAAACAAATCTTTTGGTAGAAATTATAAATTTACAGATTGCTTTCACCATATTTGAATTCTGATCATTAGGGATTTCGGATGAACCATATAGCAGAACAGTCGTGGAGATAAATTAAAAAGAATTTGTCTAGCATTACTGTATTTTTTACAGTTGGATAAGAAGTGATACAGGAGAAAACCGGCCATATTTCTCTCTTTCATTCTGATTTTAGACTTGAATTTTAGTAAATTCCTGTAACTTTTGGGGCCTGTAAACTCCCTAGCTACAAGACCGTGTGTTAGGGATTTCTGTGTGTTCTATTGTGGTATTAAAGCCTATAGCATGGATATATTAATCGTGATGTACAGTTTTTGACGGTTTACAGACAGACTTGTGCTACATACTTTCATAAACCAGTAATCTATGGGACGTGACCTCTGATCTAATGCAAGCAAACATAAATTTGATAAAAGTTTGAAATGTAAACTGAAAAACATTTTTCGTCAATTTCATATGTGAAATTCGTTTCCACATCAGTAAAATAAAATACCACAACCTACCTATATCCCATACCTGGAAAAAGAATTTCACTTATGTAAAATAAACTTTATTTACCAAAGAGTTCCACTCAAAAAAATGAGAAATGATTTCTCCCCAAAGCAAGGGACTGTATTCAACCTACATTATTTTGTGCTCCTATTGTCTATTGAAGACTTTCAAGAAGAATTAAAAGACGATTGTAATATATTCCATATGTTGTACAAGTTTAGCCTCAGCAGGGCACACTCCCAATTCGAGACATGCTATCAGTTGGTCCACTGTAGCGAGATTACGACAACAACAACAACAATACAAAGCTTATACATGTATATATATAGATCATGGTGTGCAGACTGCCAAAAGTCGAGCAATAGAATATATTTACAGCCAACAATTTAAAACCATACATTCTTTTATGAAAATGCCAATTAGGGTGACATATGAAGAGTGAGTATTATATTAGGAGACGAGTTTATTCTTATCAAGATTTTTTTATTGTAGTCTGCATCATTTTATTTTCCCGACGAATCAGACGCAGTAATGCTCTCTACAGAATCTGTCGCAATTGTAGGTTCCCTGGTTTATCCTTCGCTAGAAAATAGAAAATGTTTTGCGAAATGCAGAGGGTGGATGTCCTTTTTGAGCAAATTCATTGCCGCTAAATACAGGCTCTGAGGGAGAAGTGATTAATTGAGGTCTTAGATGCTTTCATTTCACATATCTACAAAAGAGTTCCACTCACCTTTTCATTTTACATTAATGAAAAAGATATGCTCATATGTTGAATTAAGGTTTATTGAGATATCTCTATTTTCACATATGTAAAATTAATTATTTATTCACAAATACGAGATTCTTTTTTACATATGTTGAATTCTTTTCCACATATATGGAATTCTTTTCCACGTATGTTAAATATTTTTCTACATATCTATATAAACAAAAGCAATTTATTATACATATGTGGACAAGTATTTCATATTATGTAGAAAAGAATTTCATATATGTGGAAAAAACTTCAACATATGTTGAAAAAAGGCAGAAGTGATAAAACGGTTCGCCAAACCCGCCAAATGTGTTTGCACAGTTCTGGATAAAATATCAGGGAATCTCTGTTTCACATTAGGAAAATAAACTACTGACTTTCCATGGCATATCCAAAATCACCAAAACAATACTTTGAAAACTGTTTTCTTTAATTTTGCAATATAGTCGAGTATACTCGCATACAGAATCATAGAACAACGTAGCATAACATGCCTGTAAGTTTACGGTCGTCAGATTGTACCAAAGTTTTATCCTATATTTGACAGTAACAAAGTTATATTATGCAGTAAACAAGTTATTTGTTTGTCTGTTTGATAGGGGTTCAAAGTCGTACTTAATGTTATTTCACTGCTATGGCAGCCCATTGGGTGAGGAAAACCACCCTCGACATCACTGGCAACACACCAAGACGAGACAGGACGAAAACAGGATAACCACAGGATGTAATTCAACGACATCACAGACGTTTTCCCAAATCCATCGACCTCATTTCAACACAGTCAATGGGTCGCACGGTTAAAACACAAACCCTTACATCCTATTGGGAAAAATGCTAATTATGGTGACATATAAATAAGGAATATTATATCAGGCTACGGGTTGATTTTTATTCAGTATTTTTTTTTTATTGTAGTCTACATCATTTTATTTTCCCGACGAATCCGTATTTTATTGTAGTCTTCGTGTACATCATTTTATCTGCCCGACGAATAAGACCTAGTAATGTTCATTAGAGAATCAGTCGCATTTGTATGAAGTTTCCCTTATGTGTTCCTCGCTAAAAATAGCAAATGTTTTGCGAAAGGCAAAGGGTGGATGTGCTTCTGATCAGATTGTACTTATCGGGCAAATTAACTGCGGCTAAATACAGCCTGTGAGGGAGAAGCCTGTAATTGAGGTTTTGTGTGCTTTTATTTTACATATCTACAAAAAACTTCCACTCAACTTTGTATTATAAATAAGTGAAAAAGATTTCTACATATGTTGAATTAAGGTTTAGTTTACATATTTTGAATTCTTTTTCACATATGTGGAAGTCTTTTCAACAGGTAGAAGAGATAAAACGGCTTGTCATACCCGTCAAACTTAAGTCCCTGTTATGCAAATAAGGAAATATATTGCAAATTACTGCTTGTAAACAGTAATTTTCAATATATTTCCTTATTTGCTGAATAAAGCAAATAATTAAATAGCTGAGTACCAGCCACCTCAGATTACAAACTAGTTTATATACTTATAGCTGCTGACAAAAGCTGCATAATCCTCCGAGGTAAAAGTAAAAACCTTGATTTGTGTCCATTCTGCTCGACATATGCTCTCCTAATGGGGGTTATATCTTCAGCCCTCGTGATTTTGGTCGCCGTATGAGAATAGGAGGGATTCCAGAGGCATCCTACTGGGTGTTCCACCACGTCTTTTGATACACGACCAACAATTGGTAAGAACTGCAAATCAAATACTATTAATGTGTCAATTTGGCAGAATAGTCCTACAGCGAGAGTCGGATTTACCAACAATCATAGTGCAGCCGAACAAAGTGTGACGTTTTGTTGTGGATTGTACCCATTAAGGACGGTGTACCATAAAAGTCATGTTCATAATGTAATCAGTTCCACCCGGAATGCTGCGGTAATGTAAGAGACCAAAAATGGTAAGTTAGAACTTGATGACATCCCATACATGTTCTATGGGATTAAGGTCTGGTGACCTTGAGGGCCACTCCATGACATTGATGCCAGCATTCCTAAGAAAATTCCACGTTAAATTGGTCGTATGAGGTCTGGCATTATCGAGTGGGAATGTCAGACCTGGGTCATGAGCTAATAATAATAATAATATCTCTGGTATTAAGTTTCAAGAAAATATTTACAAATTTTTGAGTGTGAGGTTTCTTTTTTGATTGAGTATACATTTTGCACAAACCTCCTGGACTAAGGGACATAACTCTTAAATCTCAATGAAATCGGCAAATTGAATCTGTGAACTCGAATGGTACATTTCGATACAGTTACCATGAGAAATTAGGCTATTTAACTATTCCAAATCGATTCATCTTACGGCGTGATTTCTGCAAAACAAATTGCGAAATCGTCAATCTTAAATTAATTAAGGAACGCTGAAAAAAAGAATGTTAGCTCGAATACACAGCTTGTAAGCAGCAGTCATGAAAATGGAAATCTTTCGTAATCGCGTGTAATTGGGTAATCCAGAATTTTAACCCGAATCAATTGTCACGCTATATCCTTTATACTGTCTCACAAATATTGACTAATATTCAACAAATTAAGTGGTATTGCCCATGCCTATTAATAATTTTGATGAATTTGTTTTATATTATAGTCGTACAATAGTCTGTGCTCACTTGCGTTTTGTTTTCCGTCCTCCCGCACCCAACTAAATTGTCTCTTAGCGACAAAATATGTAACGTGGATCATGTTTTTAAACAAAATTATGCAAGATGTGAGGCTCAGAGTGTGTTATGGTGCCTTGGCCTGTGTTTACAGCGAATCTATCTATAAGGGTGTATGTTGATTTAAACATTTAATACACAAGTAGTGCGATTCCGAACACAGAAAACTTCATGTTTGCTCGATGTTTCGACACTTTATTTTGTCATCATCAGGAGTGAGTAAAAGGGTCAACAACCAACAGCATATAGTCGGCTTTAGGTATTTTAAAATACTGAGCCAAATACCCACGAAGTGGCAACAACCTTCCAGAAACGATATCGTAAAATACGGAAAGCAGAGTTGGTTGTTGACCATTTTATTCACTCCTGATGATGACAAAATAAAGTGTTGAAAAGTGTCGAGCAAACATGAAGTTTTTTGTGTTCGGAATCACACTACTTGTATATTATGGTAGACTTATCAGTGAGACAACAGGTTTTAAAACATTTAAAGTTACTCAAGATTTGACTGAAAAAAAAAAACAGTCTGGTAACCGGTACAAAATATAATATTTTAACGACTTAAGATAGGTCTCTCCCGCATCCCAACGTATCGAGAAAAGGTTCTATTCCCCATCCAGTCACTGTTGCGCCATAGTACTAATCAAATAAGAAGGCGATAACTTTCGAAGTTCTAATTCCATTTACACGATTTTCCAACTGTTTCGTCGACAAACTGTATACTGGTACTCTATTTTTCGTAATTTTTTTCAATAATATGGCTAGCCAAGCCATTTCATAAAAGTATTTATCTTACTTGAATCGTTGAGTCCACATAGGCATACACATATTCCCAATCCTTATTTACATCCGAAAAGGCCAAAACTCGAACTAAAAGAGCCGTTGTTTTAAAATAAATAGTTGTTTAAAAATAAATAGTTGTTACAAAACAATATATACGGTATGTATAAATTTAACAGTTTCTTGTTACTTATCAGTATTAATTATGAAAATGAATCCAGTTTACTAAATTACAAAACTTAAGCCTTATATACTAACTCAAAGAAATCATTTAAGTAATATAGTATAAATTTACATACTTGTATTGCAGAGAGAGACGATTTGACTTGCCGACACTAGGATTCGTTCTTGCGTCTTTGGCTAGTATGGTCTGGGCTCCAGACTAACGTCGAAATGACCCTGAATTTCCACCCTGGTAAAGGCGGCTCATATAGTATAGTTCTATAATTGAATCCCATAGACAGAAAGATGTCGAAATTGGAATATTAAGCTTTGCAGAATAATCAATCAGTTTAAAGAACTTTATGTGGGCAATATTGGAAAGTACTGCACGAAGACACATACATAAATGTGTTAACCAAAGAACAACGGAAAGAGTGTCAAATTAGGATTTTATATTACCCGTGCGTCTAAATAATTAATTGAAACGTATTGCAAATACCAACAGACACATATTGTGTCACATAAACGAAAGGAGGCAATCGATACATTGTTTCTTCGTTTGATTGATGTTTAACACCGTACTCAAATCTATTACACTTACACCACATTTGATAGATAGTCGGCAGTACATGGTCTGCTGTATATAAAACTACCTCAGGAACCAAAAAGTTGTACACATGCGGATAAATAGCTGAACTATCTCTGATAAGCAAAATAAGAAAAATAGTTTAACTGTCTGTAATACGCAAAATAGGATAAACAGCTGAACTATCTCTAATACGAAAAATATGATTAATAGCTTAGCAATCTGTACTACGCAAAAGAAGACAAATAGATAGCTTTTTCGAAAAATAGAATAAAGGGCTCATAACTATCTCTTATACGCAAAATAAGATAAGTAGATAAACTATGTCTAATAAGCAAAATAGGATAAATACCTTAACATTTTCTTCTAAGCAAAATAGAATAAATAGCGTAACTATCTTTGATACGCAAAATAGGATAATTATCTTAACTTTCTCTTTTACGCAAAATAGGATGTATATCTTAACTATCTCTAATACGCAAGGAGGATAAATAGCTATAGTGTATCTAATGCGCAAAATAGGATTAATAACTTAACTATACTCTCCAAAAAAAGAAAGGTAACATTCACTTTTTTTTTTTATCCAAATAAGAATTTTCAACATCATTTTAAATACAGAAGTAAGCATCACATTACATTGAAACTAAGGACTCTGTTTGTTCAGATTTGCAAGTTCATTAAAATGTCAAAATTGATCACATTAAAGTCCACGCTCTTCAGAGGACGTCAATGCCAAGTCAGTAGGCCTATCTGTTGTACCCACCATTAACCTGTAACACAGCACGGACCCGTCGCAGCATAGCCATAATCAATCGACGAATACGGTTTTGCGGAATTCTCCTCCATTTTTGCTCAAGAGCCTGCTGCAGCTGTGATGATGTGGGGAGCCTGCGCCCGAAAACTGGTACACATCCGTGGCAATCTTAACGCCGCTCGATACACAGATGAGGTTTTGAACCCACACATGCTGCCCATAATAGACCTCCGTAGAGAAAATCTCCGCACAACAGCGCTCAGATTTGAACCCAATAGAACATTTGTGGGCAAAATACTTAAAGTAGTATAAATAGCTTAACTATCTCTAATACGCAAAAACGGATAAATAGGTGAACTATCTGTAATACGTAAAATATAGGATAAATAGCTATACTATCTCTAATACGCGAAATATGATTAATACCACACTCCAACGATCCGATTGGTTATTTCGTATCACCTATAATTACAGGCCTCCTGCTCTTCATTTCACCGTTATCGTATGCATTCTCTACATTATCTACATGGCAAAGGTGTTTGTACTCACTATTTGGGTTAATATTGACTTTTTTATACTCAAATGGACTTTGTATCTACATAAAGTTTATGATATATACCACATACTGTATCGTTCTGGGAGGCAGAGATGATTTGCTATTGTTGAGGTTTAAGTCATCAGAGAAGGACGGTGTCTGCAAGTGTCCACGGTTGAATGTAAGTTTATAACATTCGTTTATATATTAAACCTTAAACCCATTTGTAAGTTATTCCTAATTTCTCAATTGGTAGTAATTTGTGTGTTCGCTCACCTGTAATTTCGTTCGTTCGCTGTCTTTCCAGAGTTTGTTGACTTGATTTCGTTTATCCATTTACTCTTTTGTTGATATTTTTGGAGTGAGAACAGCCATACAAACAGTGTTGGTGGTGCTAACGCTCTAGATAGGGGCTCAGACTTATATACGCGCCATTTTAATATATCAGAGAAAATTGTATATAATGAGGTGGGGTCGGCGGCAGATATTTTCGGAATAGCTTTTTTCCGAACTAAAAGAAAGACAAAATATGCGACAACAGAATAATGTTATTGTTTTCATTTATAGATTCCACTTCCGTCACTTTCGATTTTAAAATGCTCTCATTTTTTTTTTACAAATTATTAATATAGTTAGTAAAATAGCCGTGGAAGAGGTTATAGGTGAATTTCGTTAGATCGACCCGGATAATTTCAATAACGGCTTACAGAGACAGAACTGCATGAAGCTAATTGAAACTAGAGTAATGTCGGCAATGCAAAACATACAAATACACAGTTTCCCTTCTTGTCTAAAACTTATTTTAAACTTAAATGACTGCTGAAAGTAACTTTAACCTTAGTATATCAAGTCTTTTGACCACAAAATATGTTAATTTCGAATCCCACGGCACTAAATAATTTGGTATTATAGACCAACGTCACAAATCCTGGAAACGAAAAGATATGCATCATAACAAATCATTTACCTGATGGTTTAATAAACCATCTTAAGAAATCATTTACCTGATGGTTTAATAAACCACCATAAGAAATCATTTACCTGATGGTTTAATAAACCATCATCAAAAATCATTTACCTGATGATTTAAAAAACCATCATCAGAAATCATTTACCTGATTGTTTAATAAACCATCATCAAAAATCATTTACCTGAAGGTTTCATAAACCATCATCAGTAATCATTTACCTGATGGTTTAATAAACCACCATAAGAAATTATTTACCTGATGGTTTAATAAACCATCATAAGAAATCATTTACCTGAAGGTTAATAAACCATCATCAGAAATCATTTACCTGATGGTTTAATAAACCATCTTAAGAAATCATTTACCTGATGGTTTAATAAACCACCAAAATAAATCATTTACCTTATGGTTTAAAAAACCATCATCAAAAATCATTTACCTGATAGTTTAATAAACCATCATAAGAAATCATTTACCTGATGGTTTAATAAACCACCAGAAGAAATCATTTACCTGATGGTTTATTAATCCACCATAAGAAATCATTTACCTGATGGTTTAATTAACCGCCATCAAAAACCATTTACCTGATGGTTTAATTAACCATCAGCAAAAATTATTTCCCTGATGGTTTAATAAACCATCATCACAAATCATTTACCTGATGGTTTAGTAAACCATCATCAGTTATAATTTTCCTGATGGTTTAAAAAACAACCATAAGAAATCATTTGCCTGATGGTTTAATAAACCACCATAAGAAATCATTTACCTGATGGTTTAATAAACCATCATCAGAAATCACTTACATGATGGTTTAATAAACCACCATAAGAAATCATTTACCTGATGGTTTAATAAACCATCATAAGAAATCACCTACCTGATGGTTTAATAAACCATCATAAGAAATCACTTACCTGATGGTTTATTATACCCTCATAAGAAATCACTTACCTGATGGTTTAATTAATCATCATCAGACATTATTTACCTGATGGTTTAATAAACCATCAGCAGAAATCATTTACCTGATGGTTTAATTAATCATCATCACAAATCATTTACCTAATGGTTTAATAAACCACCATAAGAAATCATTTACCTGATGGTTTAATCAACCACCATCAGAAATCATTTACCTGATGGTTTAATCAACCACCATCAGAAATCATTTACCTGGTGGTTTAATAACCATCATCAGAAATCATTTACCTGATGGTTTAATAAACCATCATCAGAAATCATTTACCTGGTGGTTTAATAAACCGAAATATAGAAACTTAGCATGTGATCCTGTCGTTCCTCGAAGTTGTGACTTCGGTCTAATACATGTGTTAATTTAATATGAGTGTAAAAATCGTCGATAATGGTCGATAAAAGTTATGCCGCATTCAAGGCTGGGGAGTTTTACCACACCGTGTTTTCTAGAATTTCATTGGAGTGTTTAAACAGGAACCTTTCATGAACCTCGAGGTATTTAATGTCATTGAACTTCACCTTTATCTTGTATCACTATGGCGAGCTGATTTTGAGCCGATGTTAATCTGACATGATAATTTCTAGGCAGCGTTTAGATTGATCGGAATTCATTGAATAACAAATATCTTTATTTACATTAAAGAGTTGTTGTCTGGATTGTAAATCTTTTCGAATTGGATGTTTAGGTCGGCGACTTCCTGATGCCGTGCTCTTCGCAGGGCTTAGGGGCAGAATGTTGTCGAATTATTTTTAATGTCTTTGTATTACGTCGTGTGATTGTTCAGTATTTGCCATTTTTTGTTGGCAGTGGCGTAGGGGTGGTTTCCTGTGGGCTGGTACACAGTACTTAAACTTTACTTTATGTCATGATCTCATAGTAAATTAATAACAAGACAACAGACAACAAAATAGTAGGCATTTAGCATTAATCATCCACATAGTTTGGATAACCTCCCTTGCATTTTGCCATTTTTCTGTAATTTAAGGAGTCATATTGTTAGCAGTTCCTCAATCACTGTATCCTCTTTAGCCAAGGGTCTCTTTTCGAACAACTCTGCATTACAACCCTTGATGGATTGATAACATATAAATAAAACGACAGCAACTCCACCTGACAGATAAAATGCGACTTAAAGCGCTGATAACATAAATTCAACGTTATAATCAAGTTTTGACAATTTGTTTAACTTCGTAAAGCATTGTGGACGTATATACAGAAATTTTGAGTCTGTAGGGGTGGGTTACATATGCAATAATCTAATTGAGTTGATTGAATACCCCAAACATATGCTTTTGTTGACATCACTTCATCCATTTTCTTTATAGACTATCGCTGTCATTTGTACTTGTAGAGTCCTCTGGTAACACACAATATGATTGGTTACCTTGCAACCAATAAGTCGCGTGACAGTATTCGGTTATATGCGCTCGAACCGCCAAGGTTTGTAATGTAGAGTAGTTTGGAATAAACTCTTGGCTAGCGAAGATGCAGCCGACGATGTTTCATATGTTTTTAGTTAATATTGATTTTACCACCAAAATACGCCCATCTATTTTAGCCTACATAGCGTAACAGAAGGTTTTTGTTCTTTTAAATTTATTTTATCATATTATTCAAGTGTACAACAAAACACAAATGTGTGTGTGGGACAATTTACCGCCCTTCGTAGCATTACCCTGAGACTGGGAAATCAATATGATATATCATTCTGTTAAAAGAAATACATTCTATTACTTTAGGACGGTATATGCATTTTTTTAATCATTATTTTCAGAAAGACATCCACGCTATCTGACAGGATGTTCCATTCATACGCCATTTTACTTTGCGCATGTGTAGTGAGTGTCGGGGCTGTGTTTGAAGATGGAGGCGTTTCCGGTGACGCAATGGAGCATTGGAACTTGTACCCATTGACCCGACCTTTGACTCTGAGTTCCTACCCTGTTCAAGCGATTCATTTATCTCTCTTCAGTCACTACCAAGTTAGTATAACTTGGTTGAGTCCAGCTGCCTTTGTACCGGGAAATTCAACGGACAGACCACTGTGTCTCTTTGGTGAAACATCAATCACTCCTGATCGCAAAGCCGAGGGGGTATCGTTTTCCTACACGGCGGGTTATTTTGATCACACGCTTAACACCGTAGTTTTAGATTTAAGCAACCTTGCCGACATATACGAAATTGTTTACTACAGATGTGGAAATCCAAGTACAGGAATGAGCCCAATGTATCACTTTCAACTCGAACCACCCACAATTGTTAACTTTGTTAACGGTGTGGGCACACAAAAAAAACACTCACAAGAAATCAACTCCCAGGTCAAGCTACGCCCGCATAAACGAGGACAAGACCAACGACGATTGTTAGCCTTAATTGCAGACCTTGGTGTTACACACGGCACTGATACCATGGAAGCGTTGCAAGATTTTGTAGCATCTGGCCTTGTCAAAATCGTAGTGCATGCTGGCGACATTAGCTATGCCGATAACTTCAGCCGAGACAAACTCAATAATTCCTACATTTGGGTGGAGTATATGAACGAAATCAGTTCCTTTACCCCTTGGGTTCCGTATATGACATGTCCAGGAAATCACGAGGCCCAATTCAATTTTGCCGCTTATACTAACTGGCTTCCCATGCCTAATGCTCATAGCGGATCAGATTCACCATTTTGGTTTTCATTTGATTATATGGGAGTACATTTTATTTCAATTTCAACGGAGCACAACTTGAACGTATCCTCTCCACAGCATAAGTTTATTGAGATGGACCTCATCAAAGCTAACGAAAATCGCCATAAAGTGCCATGGATTATCGTGTACGGTCATCGTCCATTGTACTGCAGTAGCTCTATACAGGTCAGATGTTCTAAGGAAGCGGCAGAGTATAGATCGTATCTGGAAGCGTTACTCCATGATAACCAAGTGGATGTTTACGTGTGTGGCCACAATCATAACTACGAGAGGTCGTATCCTGTGTTTAACCAGACAGCGACGCAGAAGGACTTCATAAACCCAAAAGCGCCGGTCTATATCGTCAACGGCGAAGCAGGTAAGTTAATACTGTAGTTAGCATACAATTATTGTTCCCGAATGAACGCAAATGAACTCGTGGAAATATATTTGGAACATATCGAGAGCACATAAAGAAGAGGAACGCAACCGAACCCGAGAGGATGTAAACAAACCGTCATCGTCAATATAGTAGAGTCAGGACAAATAAAATTGTGTGAATACAGATTAACCCGAGTGCGCGCCGACGAACTAGAGTAAATGCTAATAAATATGATAGAACATCTACGAACCAAATTGAACAGAAATACATATATGAGTCAGCGCCACATACAAGGGAGAACGCAATTAAATATGAGTGAACGCAAACGTACCAGAGAACACGTCAAGGAAACTGAGTGAATACAAATAAACTCGACTGAACATAAATGAACTACAATAATGCAAAAAACAGATCGGCATAATGTTTGTTGGCCCTTAGCTTCTAGAGCACCCGGGCAACATGCAAATAAGGCAGTGCATTAAACGACTCAGTGGCGTTCGTTTAATGGCTCAACATACCCATGCATTTGATCCGAGGGGTGAAAAAATGTAAAGAAGGATTCGCGTTCTCTGGTCCTTATTTAATTCTTTCCTTATCAAAATAAAGGGCCCCCAACATAACCCACATATAAATCGACCACTCATCGGGACCATCGTAACTCAGTACAGACTGAACCGATTAGGCACTAACTGCATTTAGCAGCCTAAACAATAAAACAACACCGGCCCTCAGGAGTCCTACAAAAATGCAGCCGACGAGAATATCATTATGCAAAACAGCCTTCTGGATACGGTTTACACCACTAGAATCTACCTCACGATAAATGCCATCAAGTGAGTTACGAAAAGATCAATATACTCCCCACGTTATATAATAATACACCATATACTTTTTTAAATTATTCTTTATATTCTTATTTATATTGTTATTTTTTTTTATATTTGCTTTTGTTATATTTAGGCAATCCTGAGCCAAATATCCCCAGCTTTATGCCAAATGTTGACTGGAGGGCGAACTTCTTCAACAGCACCGACAATGGCTTCCTGTTACTGGAGCCAACACAGAGCACTCTTACCTTCCAATTCATCAGAAGTAAAGATCGGGCTACAGTAGACACTTTCACAATTTCTAAAACCCGATAGAGGGTAGAACTGGTACAAAAGATTTCCCATTTGTTGCCAAAGACTTTGCAAATTTAAGCACTCTTACCCTAAAATATACACTTTCACGATTCCCAATACCCGAAAGAGGGTGGAACTGGTACAAAAGATTTTACAATTGTTTCTAAATACTTTGCAAATTTAAGCACTGTTGCCCTCGAGTCGGTTGGAAGGGCTTGTACTTATATAGACTTTCCTGTATAAGTTATTAACGAAATCACAACACAGCGACGACTTGGGAACCCCTTCCACATGCTTTGAAATGGACTTTTTGAGAGCTGCGTCATACGACGGTAAATATAATAGGTGTCGTTAAATGTATCGAAAATAAAGAAATTAAAAAAATACAGAATGAGTGATTAGTTATAGCAATAGCTTAACACTTTTACGACTTATTTAACAGTATTTTCGTTATTTTGGAATAACACTTTCTTAGTTTTAACAGATTCTAGTTCAGAAAATTTTGCAGGTTGAAACCCGTCCGGGAATCGAACCCACTACCCTCAGAGTTAGGCACCGAATCGCCAGCAGTAAATGCCGGCCACCTAGACCACTCAGCCACCCTGCCTTCTACTTATCCCAAAATAACGAAAATACTGTTAAACTTCACTTTCTAAAAGACACAAAAATTATTCATGACTTATTCAACATTCGTCAAACAGAAAAGTTTTTTTCCATTTGGCTACAACCCATATTCGGTGTTTTTCATGATAATAATAATAATAATAAGACGAAGAAGACGAGCAGGTAGAAAATGAAGAAGAAATAGAAGAAGAAAAAGAGTAAGAAGAAGAAGAAGAAGAAGAAGAAGAAGAAAAAAAAAATAAATAAAAAAGAAGAAAAGACGTTATCTGAAGATCGAAAATAATACCAGATCATTGCATCTTATTGGATTAAATTTTTGTGCTTTGATTTTTGGCTTTTGGATCTTTTTAAAATTAAAAGAAATTATTTTTCTCATTGCATTGGACATAAAACACTTCAAGGTGCAAGACGTTAAAGAAATTGTATTGCTTTTGTCAATCACAAGTTGTCTCCCTTTTGCTGTACCTGAACATACGTTCTGTTCAAGTTTAAGTTAGGCAATTATATTAGTTTCTTATAAAACATTTTGAATATATAGACTTTTCTAAGGTTAAGGAAGACTTTGTTCCAAACCAAAATTTAATTTAAAAAACCAATAGAATATGAAACCATACTGCACAAGCCGCACGCTAAATATGTGTAACTTTGGAAATTATTCAATTGATTGATTGTTTGTTTAATTGATTTTGTGTGATTGAATCAAGGCTTTTTCACATATATGCACGACGGAGTGTCCAGTTTCGCTATCACTTGCTTCAAATCCGAGAGAAAACTCTCAAAACCACTATGACGGAAACAAACCGTGTGACTTACTTATATACCTTGTCGACATGCCGACTCTAACCCGTAGACGGTGTATCGAAGCTGGATTAGTAAGCGGACAAGCTAACAACTAAGCCACGGACACAGGCCAGGAATGATTTTTAGGACCCATGCGCCGTGAATAAAACAGCAGGGTGTATTTAACGGATCTTATCGTCATTATAGTGTACGGCATCGTAAATGATATAAGGGTAAACATTTTTGCTTTAAGCTATCGGACAATATTGGGACGAACGGTTTAGTGTCTTATTAATATTTACACATTTGTGTGTGAATCCTCATTTTTTTTTATTTTAGACGCAAAAGTGAGATAACCGGACCGGGTTTTTTATGTGTAGCATATATAGGGCCTATTTATAATTTCCTTTTTTTTGTTTTTCTAATTTAGAAAAATAACCTTTTGCATGTCTTAACTGTGATTCGAACTCGATTCTCTGACTAGAACGCCCATTTATGTATATTGCAATACGACAATTATTCATTGGTCGTTTGTTTAAATATGGTCACCATAGTGCTGTCTGAGGTCAACGCGACACGGTTCCGTCAATCAAGCCAACCGAAAGGCATTGTGTTGAAAGGTACGAGTCTAGACAGGCAAGCCACCATCGATCAGAGTTGGCTGGTGTATGTTTCTTCGCACCAACACTCGAGCTTCCGGGTTTAAAGAGCTGATAATCCGCTTACAGGTAAGCAAATTAATATAATCTGAAGATAATCCAACTACATCATAAACAAAAGCCCATTTTAATTGTCCAACTACTTACGCCACATTTTATTGTCGTGAAGTTCTGACAGAATACACCAACGCATCACAAACGGAAACGTTTTTTTGTTTTGTTTACCTTACCCGCTGCTCACTTCCATGTCTTAAACAAGTTTTGTTAGCGATGAAGGCCTGCATGACAAGGTAAGTAAGACAAATATAACGTATTTTGTCTTATTCCACTGCTAACGAAGTTACAGCAAATATCTAGATGGCTGTAATCTGGCCATAGTCTGGTGATTCTAGTGATCAAGTCTCGACAGTTTCCTTGAATAAGAATTACAATGAGAATAATCAATAATCAATAATCTCTAAACAATGACATGTTTTATTTATGCACATATGATTTGAAATACAGTAAAGTATATATCCACAATAGAGTATACCATAGTCTACGGATCTCTAATATATTAGTTAATATTACCCTGGCTTGGTGTTGTTTGTTCTTATGTGTATTCAAGCTGCCCACTGTCAAATATAGTTACTTCTTCAACATGGCATTTGTCATAGTACACAAGAAGTACAACTCCGAGGAATGAAAGACTCATTTTGATTGAATATTTCGGCTTTATTTTGCCATCGTCAGCAGACCATGGCAAAATAAAGCCAAGATACTCAGTCAAGATGCGTCTTTCATTCTTTAGAGTTGCACTACTTGTGTATTATGTTAAAATTATCAGTGGATCTAACAGAATATGGTATTTGTTTTTGACGTATTCTGGTTGTGTGAAGCCATTATGTTGTTGTGGACTGCCAGGTTGTGGTATACAGCCGGTAAAACGTACTTGAGCACGGCGTTAGGCCCTATACACATCAGTAGTTGTTCACGTCAGCTTAACATTCTATATCGCTTTATATGTCCTGACGTTAATCGAACACGCCACTATTTGTTTAACCCAAAACCAGGGCAGCGATAGTCATATTTATCTGCGGTGGATATGAACTGCCACCTTGATTGTGTGCGTGTTATAGATATCTTTATTGATTGATTGATTGATTCATTAATTCATTCATTTATTTGTTCGTTCATTCATTCATTCATTCATTCATTCATTCATTCATTCATTCATTCATTCATTCATTCATTCATTCATTCAT
>JAVFBW010154825.1:0-12005 GCA_034783835.1 Mopalia ciliata
ATTTTGGGACAGTACACAGAAATAACATGTTAGACATCATGTGTTAAAGCATTTTTCTCTGTCTCAACTTCTCAAGAGTATAGGGTAGTTATACTTTAAATAGATAGAATTTATTATTTGATGTACTGGAGTATCCTGTGAGTGATGGAAACCTCTTCAGTCAGGTTTAATCAGAAAATAATGTCAACTTAATCAGAAAGAAAAGGACAAATACACCTGGAATACTAAGAGGACAGTATAAAAAGATAATCAGTTATTTTCTGCTTATTATAGAAAAATATTTATCATAAATAAAATCTTAATTCTGACCTGTTTTTTGATGAACTGTTTCTGTGTAGCTCTTTCTGATGGAGCGAGATCAAAGGGAGATAAGTGGAGGCTCTTACAGATGTTATTACACACATGGGAATGAAAAAATAGGGCCATTCCTTTGGCTCCTAAGTTTCCATCCCCATACTCGGTTCCATCAATGCTATGGATCTGTGGGTCCGTGTACAGGTCCCCCACACCCTGGATGTCCACCACTATCAGAGAGTGTCCAGAACGCTCAAACGTAAAGTGACTCAGAGCCTATTTAACAGTGAAGAAACAAAATATAAGCATATATAACAAATTGAAAAAAAACATGTATGCAGAGATTCAGTTTTTATTAATCTATTTATTGGGGACTTTTCCTGCACATGTTGTATCTTAGCCATTGTCTGTGTAAAACTTTGTGACATTTATATTTAAATTGACTGAAGATGCATGTTCTGGTCAAGCGTAACATATAAATTTTGGGGAACACTTAGGCAAAGTAGAGTTGCTTCCCTTCCAATAAAAGGAAGGCGTAACGACTGTCATATTTTTCTATTCCAACAAAAAAGTCCACTGTCTTCATCCAGGTGAAACAGAAGGGGAACAGTTGATTTGTATTTTGCATTGGAACACAATGGGATTTCAGGCAATTTAATTTTTGTTTGATTGTAAGATTTGGATATCAAGTTGTACCTAACTAAGGTTATATCACTGAAATGATGTCAAACCAACTTAATGGGTGAAATATTCATTAATTGGACTACTAAAGGGTATTTTCCTTAAATGACTGAGTTGTATTACAACAATAACTGAATTTGAAGTGTTTTGATAAAATTGGCACAGTAAATCTTCCCCAAAGTGTTGTTGATGGATTAGGATATTTCACTTATATGACGACGGATTGTCCACTTCACACTGTACAAAGCCTTATTACCGTGGAAAACCGGGAGTAAACCTCGTAAAAACCACCCCCGAAATTGCCGGAGCCACAACATGTGACTCGCTCATATACCCGGTGGTCGAAAGGTGGACTCGAACCCATGAATGGTAAATCCAAGCATGTTCAGTTTATTAATTAATATTATTATACTCCTTACATATTTGTGATGTATGTTTATTCAGACACGTAGCTGTTCAGATTTCAACATTACTAAGTGTCTCCCTCACCTGTGGTGTGTGCCTCAGGGTCTCCTCTACAAAGCCAGAGTTAGAGTTGTACTTTATGTAATTCCCAGACATGAAATGCTCCAGATGATAAAGGGGAGCACCAGGTCTCTCTGTGAACTCCAACACATACATCTGGAAGATGTCAACCTGTAATCCACGAACAAAAAAAATAAACTTTATAAAAGATCCATAAAATACAGTAACAGTAACCTTTAGGGGAAAATGTATTTAAATTGACTCAAATCTCAATAGAATTAATTTGCTTGTATTAGATTCATCTTATTTTGTAAAGTAATGCTAGGTGTAAATTATTTATAACTATTTAAATGTTTCAATGTACAAACTCTTTATGCCTTAAGACTTCAGAAATAAAAACACTTTCACAGTAAAGTTTTTATACGACCTCTTCAATACTATGTGATAATATCCTTAAACAAATACTGCATCAAACTTTAAAATAAAAATTCCTATCAAAATTGTAATAAAATTGAAAACAATTGAGTGGTACCTTTTTGGGTGGGTTATGTCTGTTGAACTCTTCTGCCCATAATTTGGCATCCATCTGTAAGCGTACATCCTCAAAGTAGACATTTCTATCCACATCCTCCAGGTAATGTTTGGCCACATAGTTAGCAGCATGCTTCCAGTCATTGGAGTGGAGGAAATTAGACAGCTTCTTCCTGTCCACAGAAACACAAATGTATACAATTCAATCCAAAACACAAGATTGGTTTGGTTTCAGGGGGTTTTTCGATTGGGGTTTAATGCCATACTTAATGTTATCTCACTCATATAATGGTGTGCCAGCCCTATAGGTGAAGGAAATCACCCTTGACACCACTTGCAAGAAAAAAAAAGATAGGACAAAAAAATGACAAAAACAGGACATAATATGAAGAAATCACGAATGAGGTTTCGATCTCAATGCTAAGATCGCTTGAAAATGATCTTGGCATCGAGATCGAAACGTCGCTACCCAATTATATCCAGAAGTTGAAAATCCTATCAGTCATGTATTTCTAATTTACCAGCTTCTAAATGCCACTCAAACAAGAGCTTCAAAATGGCCATGCCCATGAGCTCCCAAAATAACCCAGATCAACAGAAAGCACCCTCCCAACCCTCTGACAATGGGTTAGGATAAGTACAAAGAGATGATAAATAACATTCATCTTTACTGTGTAGAAGCCTAATTATTCGTCAGTAAAATGGACATTAAAATCCTGTGTCAGTAACCTATCGTAAGAACGTTCTATCCTTAATACACATAGTACTAGAAACATGAATGGATATGGATGAACATACAAATGAAACAGTTCCCATGGGTTTAACTTTATATCAATGTTTATTATAAGTATATGATTAGGTAAATGTATAACACGTAGCAATACACCTTGACCCAGATAATCATTCAAAGAAAACACTACCGTTCTATAGAAATTGGATTCATCTCCAAGTGAGCAGTAAGAGTATACTTAAGCGCCACATTAACAGAAATAACCCAGACAACACCTACACAGTACTCCTACAAGTTTTCAAGCTGTTTAATATACAGAAACAACAGGAGTTAAAAGATGCTCATGTTCAGCTGTGTATGTACAAGTGTATAATGACCACCCACACAAATTTATCTAATCAAATTTCTTCAGCTTTTGATTATTGCACTGGCAAAACTGCCTACCTTGCATTACGGTGCACTAATCGCTTTGTTATCATTTATTTTAGGCAAAACATCACGTGATGCTAAAGATAACACATTGACTGACTGCCTGTACATGACAAGTAACATGCGAAAAGCCAATCTAACCTCGTAAGAAATTTATGTAAGAAAATTATATTTAAGCAGTATTTTCATACCATAATGTGTAATTTTGTGATACAGTATAGCATTGAATTTTAGTTTCTGTATGTATGATATTGTCATATTGGTGTTTTCAAGATGAATTATGCACACAAAATACTCCATAGTCTGAATGGATATTAGACAGAGCAACTTGAGAACATGATGATGTTAAGACTCTGATTACGTTAATTTTGGGAGTGTTAATAAATTGAACACATTCCTTTTAATGCCATTTTGTCAACTTACATTTAATAATACTAAAATGGTGAAGTGACATCATTATGAATAAAAAAGGTATATTGAATCCAAATATGAACTATAAATCAAAACAAGACAAAAGCAATAGATTCTGTAAAAGTCTTTCTTTGTTGCTTACCTACACATACGGACAAATATTGTGTGAAAGTTTGAAAGTCCAAAGTAGAACACCAATTAAGCGTGGACAAACATCCTGACTCAGCTAATTTGCATAAGTTATGTACCAATTTGTATATTTCATGAAACATTTTCTAGTTTGCAAATCTACTTAAATAAAAGAACGTTATACAGATGAATGCTTTATCAGTTTTGCTTATTAATAGGTTGTTTGACCCCTCAAAAGGTACGGCCTAGACAAGACAAACACAGCCCGGTATATTGCGCAACTATTGTTTACCAATGTTATAAATTGCAGCACTGAAGTGTATTTCATAGGGACTTATTATTTTGTTTGTTAGTTTGTTTATTTTTTTGTTTGATTGGGATATAACTTTTTCCCCAAGAGAATTTCACTGATGTGATTGATTGTTTGTTTGATTGGGGTTTAATGTCATACTCAAGGGTATTTCACTTATATGACAACTGATTTATTCACAATGCACCTAGCATTATTACGTTGAAATACCGAGAGGAACCCTTGTAAAAACCAACCCAGCGATTGCCGGAGCCACTACATGTGACTCACTCATATGCCTGATGGTTGACAGGCTGACACAATTTGGTGAATGGTACACCGAAGCAAGTTCAGTTTAGGAAGTGCACACACAGTCATTGATATGAAGAAGTGTTGTCCACCTCTGTCTGAGCTAAATTTGCTGGAAAAACAAGAGGAAATCTCGAAAAAAAAACAAACATCTTTGTGCACGAAGTAACTCCTTCACAAACCTGAAGTCAACAAGGGGACTTATTAGTGGTGGCTCAGCAGTCTAACATGCTTACTACTAAACCAATGCAGCAGTCCTGTTTTTCATAACTCTACATATTAATTGTTGTTATATGATAGTTTATATAGAAACATCATGTTTTATAAAATATATTTTTAGCCTCATAAATGTTACTTTAAGTCCTATATTTTGAAGTCCTATAATTTTTTTTCTTTCTTTTTTCTAAATCCTCTTCCAGCAGTTAAAAGCAACAAATAAAATCAATTGCTTTCCCTGTTTTTTTAAAAGTATGTTATTGATTTTAATGTGGGTGGGAAACTGACAGGTGTTCATAATTTATACCCATCCACATGTCAACTTTACCCTGTTACTTGTCATAGAAGTAAATACACTCCAAATAAATGCATAATATTAAAATCAGTTAAAAAATTCAGCTCTGAAGAAAATGTTCATTTTCCGTATTTTTTGTACTTCTTGTGATGTATTGCAACACAGATTACAGATCTGCATGAAACTTAATAGCTGCCTGCCGATGCTTCTATGCTCTAAGTACACTTGCACTGTCTCAAACTTATAATTAACCATAACCTGTCCCCCTCCCCCTCCCTCCCGCCTCTTAATATTCATCACTAGCTATATATATTTTCTTCAACACTTGTAACAGATGATATTATTTAGAGTATTAATATTGACACACTCCCACATATCAACTTCACCATTGGTCTAAAGAGAACACATGACCTATGACCCATGTGTTGACCTCTATAACTGACCTGGCCTGACCTAGAATCCTTGAACAAGGACAGATAATGGACAGTAAACAGCCACTTCAGATAACAGCCATAAATCCTAGCCATATGTTCATAACTAGTAATCAATATCAAAGTGTATTATCCTTTTACATTAGAACATAAGTACTTGGTTCCTATGAATTGTTTTAGTGCAAAATTCATGACTAAAAAAAACGGGTCCAAAAAAAGTTCAAACATTTCAGATATATGCTCTAAAGTATTGCTCCATAAACTTGATAAATTATAAACTTGTATATATTGTTTGAAGAAGACTTCTTAAATAAATGTTATTTCTGTGAATAGAGAATCAAATCTGTTGAGAACCAAAATAATGCAAAAAGACAGGAAATGCTATTCTGGGAGTTAAAATGAGTCGTTCTTTGACGGATAAGGGCACTTGTGTCAACTTGACCTGACCTGTCTAGTGTTGATTACCAATAGTTCATGAACCCCTCATTGACATGGACATTTTACACAGAAGAATCCCAGCCTACATGGTTATGAACATGTAAGACATGCTCTCTCAATGTAATTTGCATGAAGCCCTATAAACACATCCAACCATGAATTTGTCTGATTGCTTGGGGTTTTACGCTCTACCAGCCCAAGACACAACTGGCAAAAAACAAATACAAGACAGTACATGTATGAAAACAGAATAACAACAAGATCCAATATAGGGACATCACAAACAGATCAGCCTTATGTTGCCCCTTACTCTGAGAGCACCAGGGCAACATAAAACCCCCTACCAACCCTCTGCTATAAATAAATAAAACATCACAAATTTCATATTTTGTCAGGTCTATTTTCTAAAGTGACAAGTCCAAACTTATCCTTCAAGATTGACAGGACTGAAGTAGGTAGGTGTCTGTTGACTGAACATTAGGGTTAGCTTTCTCCAAGGTTTGTCTCTTATTATTAAGTATCCAGGCCATTTATGAATATTCAATGAATATATAATATCACATGATTTAATCCAGCATAACAGGATTATCATGACATCAGCCATTGGCTACATGTGCAAACTATTTGTTCATGCAGAGGTCTGACAGCTCCCAGGGAAAGTACCACATCAGTTTTGTTTGTTTGTTTGATTGATTGGTGTTTAAGGTCGTATTCAAGGGTATTTCACTTATATGACGACGGACACAAATACAGAACATCATAAACAAAACAAAGAGCTTTTTCAACAATTAACATGGTGAATATATAAAATACTTCATGATGTCTTCACGTTTTTCTTTTAAACAGCCATATATATCAAATTCAAGTTAAAGAACAGTTTAGTCAATGACCTGACAATAACAAGCTATGTTTACAAGTTTTTAACCTGTGACTCCTAAAACATGTACAGATGTTTCTGATAATAGTCATAGTACACAAAGCTAGATACCTGATACAGCTTACAGAGTGCTGCCAAGGTGAAGGTCATGGTGTGTTTACAAACTCAACCAGCCAGCTATAACATTAGCCTATATTTACAATCAGTTAAGGTATTTTCATAGAATAACAAACACCACAGTCAGGACCTGATTGAATTTGTGATGTATGAATAGAATGAAAAGACAGAATGAGAGTGATATGTAAATATATGTATGTTAGGTAGGTGTGTGTAGAACAAAAGGATATTCCACTCATGTTAAAGGCCATGCGTCCCAGCAGCCATGAACTCATTGGTGACCCAAACCACCCTCGATTCCACTGGCAACAATGTCAAGGTACGAAACTCTACACATAGCACAGGGCAAAAACTTTTGTACACACATTAAGGTGCACAATTGGCTTTATAATCAAGATTTCTAGGTAAAACACGATGTGATGTTAAAAATAACACGTTGCCCGACAGCCTGTTCATGACGAATAACAAGAGAAAGACAATCATGCACCTACCTCTGTGCACAAGCCAGTTGGCTATTAAAGAAACCATACAAATTGACAGTGTAAAACACAGTAACTACAAGGTGTTGTGTGGCAATTTGTGCAGTGGATGTCCTCTCGAAGCATCCCAATCATGGGATCAACGCTTCAAGCTAATAATGTTGGATTATAAATTTATCATATTTAATACTACTAGTTGTGAATAATAAAATTAGCATAAAACCAACTACTTTTATCAAGCATCAAACACCAAGGCCTCGCACAGCCTTAGGAAGGGTTATGGTGACATAACATTTATTGTAACTACGATAAGGAAATTTATATCTCTCGTCCTATTAATTCTCATGTCATCTTGTTCCCATGTAAAGGCAATGTTTTTTGCACTATTAATTCAATGTATAAGCCCTGTGCAAATCATCAATGATTAACAAACAATGCAA
The DNA here is from genome assembly GCA_034783835.1 of Mopalia ciliata. Lineage (NCBI taxonomy): Eukaryota > Metazoa > Mollusca > Polyplacophora > Chitonida > Mopaliidae > Mopalia > Mopalia ciliata. The sequence goes on from JAVFBW010154825.1 coordinate 7,562, forward strand.
AGTCTGTTAAATAGGCATACGAAGAGCAAAAAAAAAATTCCTGTTCTTGTTGGCAACTGTGTTGTAGCTACATTTGTTTGCTAGCAATTAATTGACAATAGAGATGTTTTAATACTTAGTGCCCAGACAGCAGATAAAAATGGTTTTCCTCCATTGTCTGATTTATTTAAAGTCGGCTTTAAATAAACACACTTGTTGGGTGCCTGGATGAACACTTTCAAACACTTCACCTTGTTTCCCAGGGAATTCAATGGATTAATGACCTGTTTATGGCCACATGGGGATTGTTACCACTATTTCTCGTATTTTCAAATGTTTATATGAAATGTTTTTTACTGTTTGATTGGGTATAACACCAGGTTATATTTCATTCATACGGCAGTGTGCCGGCCAATGAGAGAAGGCAATCACAGGGTCTTTTGCCTACCTGTTGCCCCTTAGCACCATGGCACTAGAAAGCTCCCTCCTAACACCTCACCCATCTTGTAAAGGAAACTAATTTTATAAAAAAATAAAATTACTAAAGTGCAAAGTATACCATAACGGCATAACTAAACCTGTAATAAAATTACTAAAGTGCACAGTATACCATAACGGCATAACTAAACCTTTATAAACAATTTTATTTTAACTGCTTTTACTGACCCTTTCACTTCACAGTCTATTAAACAATCTATTAACATACATACACCAGTTAGCCAACATGTAACACAATTTATCAAATTGATATTCTGAGAGGTTTACTTACAGTCTAAAACATTCTCGCATGGCTCCACGGTTGAATGACTGTAAAAAAACAAAGGGAATAATGATTTTAAAAAAAACAATTAATTGTACAAATATTCAGCCTGTAAATACACACATGTTCAAACATGTACAACATAAAGATACATTTATTTTCTCTATATATCAGAGGTTTCTTTACATGTGTGCATTAGTGTTAATATTTTATGCTATAAAATCAACAAACTACAAATAACCAAGAAAAATCATAGAGAATTATGATGAACAATACCAAAATGATAGGACTTAAGCTTCACATATTAAAATTCAGAAATGTATACATTTATTTTCAAATCATATATAGCCAAGCAATGAATGCTGAAATAAAACTACTGATTGTGTACCCACATTGACTTCCATTTTGACAGAGACCACATCTTTACTCCACACCTTCTTTAAGGCATTGTACCTATGTCTGATGACCGTCTCTACAGGTAATTGTTCAATATGGAATTCTGACCAAGGGTCCTGCAGGTGGCGTGCTCGGCGTATTGCTGAAAACCAGTGCTTCTTAACGATGTTCAGTGTAGGCAGCTTTTCCGCAGCGGCCAGAGCTTTGGACAAACGGCGTTGTCGTAAGGACATGAGCATCTTCGGCTTTGTTTCGGGCTTGTCATTGTCACTGTCGCTCCTTTCAGATGACTCGTTGTAGTTATCATCGTCATTATCGAGATCAGTAATAGGGAATAGCAGGACATCATCATCGCTATCTTGTGATGACATTTTGCCTTATTTAACGATGTTACTTCAATTTCAAATATCAAATATCTTGTAGAGGTGTTTTTTGTTGTGCTTTCTCTCTTGCATTCATTGACAGTCTTTCTTTGTTGTTAATAGTGATGTACTCAGCTGACTTCATTAAAAGCCACTCTGATTAATCAGGTCCTACAGAACTCTCCATACAACTTCCTCAGACCTTCTATAAACATTCCACTAGCAGCGATATTAGAAATCCAGAATTGAATCTGCAACAAAAAAATTGTGAGAAAAACAATTAAATTTGTGCATATATAAATAATATTGTCTCAAAGGGGGCCAATAATAAGTGAATATCAGCACCCAACCAGACTTCGTAACCAAACAAATTAGAAAAAGAAATACCAAACAGCGATTTTTCAATTACTTATTATTAACATGGAGGTAAATTAATTTACCTCCATTTTATAACTTCCTGTTGCTGGTGTGGTAAGTTTGCTTGATTGAGTCATTTTTTTTTTCCTTGCTTAAAGTAAGTTCACTTCTCTGACAGCACAGAAGTCAAAATAGGGTGAAGGAAATCCCTTCAAACTACATGTTCACCTGGTAACAAAGACAAGACAATCACAAGAGATCAGACACAATAAAAAAGCATGACAAACATATGGGCTTTGTGTTCACCCTTAGCTATAAGTGCAACAGGAAGCTGCCTGCTTGGGTTATGGCTTGCACTTCCTGCTTGATTTGTTAGTCATAAACAATTCACATGTGTAAAGCCTTATTCTATGATACTTGTAGTATAGACCCTATTTACAATATATATGTGCTCTAAATGCGAACTTTAACTTCATTTTAGTCAGCCAGAATAACATGCAACATTTTGTACACCATTTGACATTATGAACAATTGTCCTTTGTTTCATAACTCCCAGCTTTTAGCAAACAGAAAATGCTGTTAACAGAAAGTTTTAAGAACACTAGTGCTAAAAATACTTGCATATAACATAATGTACAAAGGTATACTTGAATTAAAGTGAATCATCCCAACCGTGCACAAAATTGAACTGAATCCTTCAGCTTTTCTAGTGTACACATACCCGTGATACCCATCCCTATATCAAGACGAAGGGAATGATTTTTTGTCTTATATCTACGTGGCAAAGTTAAAGAGCACAGATCCCCTCATTTTAAAGAGATTAGCACGGTAAAGGTGTAATTCTGGAGAAAGCTCTTGTGCATGACTTCATTTCCTCGCAGTATCTGACACACATCATTGCACGGTGTGATTAAATGTCTAAGTCTTAACCATCAAATACACTGCATTAATTAAGTCAAGTTTTAAAACAGTCCCCAGAAAATCATAAATTTCAAACAGTAAGTATTGTTCACTGTGGATGAAGATTTATTAAGCTTTCTTGCATTAACTCTCGTTCCAAAAAATGTCAGTCATTAATAAATATCATGGTATTGTGACCATCTCAGTAACACCAGAGTTCTTTTATTTTACAGCTCTGTCTACTTGAGCCTAATGTACAAAGATGCACCAATTCACAACCACAAGGAGAATTCTCTCAGAATTGAAGATTTACCTTATTTGTTCAACACTATGCTCAAGGGTATTTAACTGATACATGTACTATTAAACAACTATAATCAATATATAAATGTTCTGCTGTTTTCTTTTCTTCAAAAGCTATAACAAGGCAGGACAACATGTATCACAACCTTTGTTTATTAAAACAGGAGTGATACAGTGATGTCATTTTCTTGAGTATCTATTCTTTAACTAAAATTTGATTTTTTGATAGCCCAAAATTGAATAAAAATACAATTTGACGGCCCTTTGATATGAAATATTTTCAAGTTTTGTAGTTGTGGCCCAACAAAGTCATAGAGGTTTGAACACATTTAGTATTTGAAATAAAAGCTGGTATTAAAATTTAATCTCACTTATTAATGAATATAGCTGTAAGTAAAATAGTAAATTGAATTATAATGAAAGTTTATAATGAATTTGTGGGGCTAATATTAGGCCCAGGCAAATGAAATCCACCCCTGTACAGAATTCCTTCATTGTAAAAAAACATACAAATTGGAGTTAGGCGCACGATTGCTTTTTCTCATACTTTCTCACGTTACTTGTTGGGTACAGTTAGTCAGTCAGCGTGTTATCTGATGTTTTGCCTAGAATAAATGATAATAAAGGCAGTAGTGTACCTTAATGACAAATTGACAGTGAGGTCTGGTTCAGTCTAGACAGACTGATTTAAACAGATTAAAGACCAGCACCACTCAAGTCTAAAACCATTAACTTACTGTATACCACCAACCCTTAACATTAGAGACGCATAATTTGTTAAACAAAATCTACCTTTTAACAAGGATGGAGACCATGTTTGTATGACACATCTGTTCCACGTGGAGCTGGTGCATACACTACCAGAGGCTTACTGTGATGATGTCCTAAAATTGTCCATTATTTCTTTACCCCCAAAATATGCTTGTTGATATACACATAAAATTATGGCCAAAAATACAGAAGACCTTTCCACCCTAGTCCAGCCTAAAAGTGTAGGCATGAACACTGTCCAAAGAGTACAAGTTTAAGTGAGCCACATCAGGGTAAACACATGGTCTATCTCTGCTTAAAACTAGGTCATCCAACAGGCCACCATATTAGCATGTCAATAACAGGATCCTGTATCCTATCAGCCCTAACACAGGTGTTGGCTGTCTTTACCTACTGGTCCATTTTGACAGACTTGATTTCTCAGATTAGTCATTTTAAGAGAATTTTATTTCTGACATTATTTGCAAAATTAATCCATAAATTTGCGGTTTTATGTTCTGTCAATATGACACAAGTAGGTCACAGATTCGATGTTTGATTTCCAACTATATTTATATCCAGAAATTGTATAATTATTCCAACTATATTGTTTAATAGCAATGCCTCTAAAAATTG
>JAVFBW010154836.1:0-12005 GCA_034783835.1 Mopalia ciliata
CGTTCCTGTATTCAGCATGCCAATGACACGTTCACGTTGAATGTCTGACAGTCGTGGCATTGCAAATCAACTGATAATTTACTGTAAAAACTTGTTTTCCCGAGATGTCACTCTACTGTTCTAACGTGGGCTCAATTGGACGTGTCTCATAAGGTCACGTGACTAGGAACACAAGGAAACAAGCTTTATCCTGGATGTATGCTCGCACGAACTGCATGCTTGTGCACGTCGGAGTTGCTGTGTGTCATGATGTCTTTAACAAGGCAATTAACTCTATGATAACAATAATAATATCTCATGTATTAAGTTTTAAGAAAATATTTAGAAATTCATGAGTGTGAAGTTTCTTTTTTGACTGAGTATATTTGAATGTCTAATGGAGGTAGACTCCAACATAGCCAGATTGATTGATTGTTTTTAAATGTTGGGTGCAAAAATACACAGTTAAAAAAACTGCTGTATATGGTTTATCAAAATCTCTTCTCTCGACCCCAGCCGCTTTTAAAATGATATAATAATAAAACGTTCGAATTATTTTTAGGCCTGTTCCAAAGCGAAAATGTCCATTCGACTAGACAATCTCCACCATAATAAACAATGAAATTAAACGCTTCGTCAATCAGCAAAGCATTTTCGCAAGTGGCAATATTCTGTTGGTTCTAATAGATGTTGGGCGGGCGGTTTGAAGAAGCTTTTTTGTTGCCCTGGTGCTCTCAGAGCTAAAGGGGAACAGGAAGCCGATCTGTATGTGGTGTCTGTATTGCGTCCTGTTGGTGTCCTGTATTTGTGCCGTCCTCTGTCTTTGTTTGTTGCCAGTGGCGTCGAGTGTGGTTTCCTTCACCCATTGGGCTGGCACCCCAATCAAACAAACAATAGATGTGGGCGTCTAACAAGACACAGCTTTGAAGACGCATACATGCAGGTACCGGGATAAATAACCCCGTCTTGTTGTTTGGGGTTAAAAGAGTGATATTTCAATATTCAACTGTTTGCTTAAGATCATTAAAGAAAACACAAATACAACAGATCTCTTTTCGGAATAAATTACTTGCATACAAAATTGATTCCATTCATTTAAACAATTTATTTGGTAACGATAAAATCAGCCATATTGTCCTTTTTTAATCTAAACCTCAATGTGCTAGCTGAAATGGTATTTCTGGACCAAATAAATTTGTTATCATCTGAAATAGACCGAGCAAGTCCTTTGAACTGCCCTCTATAAACGCATCTGTTCACAACACATACTTGGAAACGACAGATGAAAATTTCTTCTATGGGAACAGACTGTTTACAAGTTAAACGTTACACAACTCACCGTAAATCGACGTGACTATTGAACATTTGCACATAGCAACAACAACGGTGGTTAGAATACTGATGTGCCAATCAACGACTTTTAACAAATACATGCCACCCTGAAACAAGGGAAACGTATAAACATTTTATTAATATATTTTTCGTTGTTATTTATTTACAGAATATTAGACGATATGTTTTTACTCGTTTTCACGTTCAATTCAATACAATACCACCGTCATATATAAAGTCAAACGTCATTTATTATGGCGTAAAAACCCAATCAAACCAATCAATCGCTTGGCTGATGTAAATGCTCCTTTGTATATTTCACCGCCCTTCTATACACTCAAATTTATACCCCTTCATAACGTTTCTTGAACGCAAATTTGCAAATGTCAAACTAAAAGCAAATTAAAATTGATTGATGAAAATAAGCAAACGAAAGAACAAACCACATGCACAAAACGGAGACTCAAGATATGCGAGCCCTTATTTTTAACATTATATGGGCCGTCAGAATATTTACCAGTTGTGATTACATTTACCAAGTAATGTGAAAATCCCATTATTAAGGTATGTTTGTCACCATTCTCCGGGTGTGTAGTGACATTTATTGTAGATGTATTTGCCACACCATCAACGGTTGGTGATCGTTTCCAAACTGTTTCCAAAATACCCATTTATGACACATTTGATGTAGGCAGATTGTTTATATCATCGTGAGGGTGGTGCCCAGTGAAAGAGCATTTGAGATATCCATATCGGTATACCTCTTTTGTTTAAATCATAAATACCAAAACATATAGAGGTCGGGGAGATTTTGATTTCGAGTGGGTTTTTTTATGCCCAATTTAATCCTATTAACGGTTTAATTTATTTAAAAAAAAAAAAAAAATTGTGGGTGAAAAAAGCCATTGCACTGGCTTTAACATACTACATAAAGCAAAATGATATCGACACTGTCAAACAAAATGAAATCGTCATAAATATGGGGTAAAACATGCGGGATAGTCCTCTAACAAAGGTAGTGTATGTTGAGTACAAATCTTCGGTTATCTCCCCTGTTTTACATTTTCCCCATGGTGGGCTGAAAGTCTTTTTCCTAGACTAATGTCAGGCCATCTACCTCTAAATAGTTACCTGTACGGTTTCAATTTACACCAATCTGGTCTCTGTGAATTTTGTTTATTTGAATAAAACATTGATCACTTCTTATTCCAATGTATACGGTTCGTCCAGGAAAGAAAATATATTCTATAATAAGCTGATTACTGCAGATGTGTACAAACCAGATATGAACACAGTGTTGAGACCAATAAGAAAACAACAAGCTGTGTTTATATGTGTTATTAATTTTATTATCAGCACTTATAAGTTTTAATATACTTTTTTACTCTTTCTGATTGTGTTATTCCCTGTCATCATTGTATGTAAACGTTTTTAAGATGGAATGTAGTTGTTTTGTATTACATATATGCCTGTGATATCTTGTACTTTGTGCTGTCTGATCCTATGTACAACTGTTTGTATGAATGTCAGTCCAGTTGGCATTCGTCTGTTTGTTGCATACTCACTTTGGCTTTTTCCTTTCATTTTTTGTATGGTTGTTTGTTTGTTTGCTTTTAGTGTGTGTTTTGTTGACTTAATAGCAATGGTGTTCATCCAATAAAGTGGACTCACCAACAACCTTAAATAACCAACCAACCAACTTGAATAGTAGTTTGGTACAGATTTGACACATTTTTTCATTACGTTCTAGTCTGTTTCTATCGTGTCGATCTGTTTCTATTCAAAACAACAAGAAGGGGCCTTTAGCTTCCTTAAATTCGAATTTTCTTCTATCATTTGTCGCTGTTAACGGTAGTTTTGAAATCAAACACCCATTTAGCCGATCTGTAACATATTAACCATAGTAATTCTAGAGCACAGTACCGCTTAGCAACAAATGTGAGTTTCAAATGATTAAAAAAAACACTTTTACGTTTGTAACGGAAACGGGGATTAAAAAGAAGTTCTGCTACACTTTTAGAAAAAATATGGCTCTAATTGAACCCTTTTAGGTTCGTCTGTGATGGCTCTGGTGGAACCCTTATTGGTTCCGTATGGAACACTCACAGCAACTGTTCCATTTATTTATCCCTTTCGTTTTATAGGAAGGAACCGTTTTTGTCACAATGGTGCCATATAGAACCATACCCTGTTCTGCAGAACCCTCAAAGAACCATTTTTTCTAAGAGTATGCTTTTTCATTACTCAAATGTTTTGCAAGGTGCGAAACCAGTTTTTGTAATTTGTTGAAGTAAGTTTTTCATAAAACAAATAATACAGTAATCAAGTAAAACATGAATCTTAATCATCCTTAGGCCTACTACTCTAGTATAATACAATGGGTAAGGACCGAGTTCTGCATATTCAGCCTAACATGGATTTAATGAGTTTATTTGAAGTATCTTCGTATAATATTTCTGTATATTCTTTTTTCTTTTTCTTCCTTTACATAGCCCTAGAGTTCACACGGATAATAAAGGTCAGGTAGCAAGCAGGTAGGTTTATTATTCAGTTTTGCATCATACCCAATGTGTTGCTAATAAACTTTGTCAGCCAATGTATTTAGAGCAATTGTGAAATTAAGATTCGACGTTATATAAACCAAGCCACGATAAGTATTCCTTTGTTATCCAGAGATCGTTATAGCCTCCTGTACCGCTATCTCGGCGTATTGACACCACAAAGTTATTTCTCAGACGAACTCTGTCCAGGCTTACCACTTTTATGCAGACATATACAATAGCAAAGCGGAAAAAATTCTATCCTGTGAAGAAAAACATTCAAACTATGTAGGTTGCAAACTCGCCATAAGCAACAATTTATATTAACCATACTGCTGTAACCGGTGTCGCATATCGTCGTTGGTCTAATTTTATACACACAGAGAAATGGCATAGTTTAATTGCTTTCTAAATTAACATACACATGTTCGTGCCTTACGGCTGAGAACTTCCATAAAACCAATCCTTGTCTATTGACGATGAATAACATAACGCAAACAATTCATTTATCAGTAAACTATCTCCTGTTTGATTGCATGCTCTTGTCAGGCAATAAGTAACAGTTAATCACAATTATTGATAAGATGCATGTCTCTTGTAGAAAAAAAACTTAACAGTTCCAAAACGTGTGACATGTGAGAGATCGTGAATTTTTAGGCAAATACTCCTGACATAATAGTTTGTCTAAGAAAAATGCGAGTGTTGAATTATTAAATTAAGGCCTTGCCTTACGCCTTAGGCTAAAATTATAATAAATGATTCAATTTAAATTGAACTTAAACCCTCAAATTTTATGATAGTCAAAATATTATTTCAAAATTCCAATTACAAAATATGAAATTGACAAGGTGTTGGCGATTAATGGGCCTATAACATCAGACTGGACTCACACTGTGGGGCCTTTTGAGGTGTATAATAACGGGTGAATGAACAAGCTTGGGCATTTAACAAAATATCTAGCGACCAGTAGAATTTTTATATTTGCTTAGGCTCCCTAATGGTGCATTAAATACAAACTGAATTGACTGCCAATGTTCAAATGCCAATTTGATAATCTTCAGAAAGGTTCGTTAAAGTTTAAATGTTTACGTGGAATAGTACGCTTGGTTACCTCTGACATAGTTATGCAGTCAGTTTTACCAATAAGTTAAATGTTATACATAGCAGATTAGACAATTTTCACGATTTGTCATTGGAATATGATTTATTTGTACTATGGTAAATGTAATCGAAGTTTATTTGCTCGACTCGGTAGAAATAATGGAAATCATTCGAACACACATCCACAGATCTCTATTTTTTTTATAAGCCGTGATGGTAACGTTTCGTCTTGTAACTGCAGAGATTGTGCCCTCTGACTAAGGGCAGTTTGTTTGAAGAGTACAAATGCTGTCTTAATTAGCACTGGATGAAGATTTACTCTCCAACTTTACGGAGACACTTCACATCATGGTTGCACTAGTGACAACTATTGTTGGAATACACCGCCATCATATTAAACACAGCGTATAACACTATGCAATCAATCACCAGAGAATGACACCTTTGTTTTGGGTTTTTTACCTGTCGACCAAAAGAGAGGAAGGGGTCATCAGATGCCAACTTCAAAACATCAGTCTACATTCAGCAAAGTTGACCAGGCCTCGGCCTTGGTTATTGGTGAGCTTGTAATTCGAGGTACCGCAGACGGGGATCGAATCCGACTGTCGACATTCAGGTATATGCGTTATAAACACAATGTGGCTTCGGTAATCCGGGAAAAGGGGGGTGGGAGTGTTTACGAGATTGTCCACTGTAATAATGCAAGAAACAATGTGAAGTAGACAATTGGTCGACATACAAGTGAAATACCCATGAGAACGACATAACACCCCAATCGAACAAAAAATATACATTCAAGTTGACCTAATTACGCTTATATATCTCATTGGCCATAAACCCGAAGTCAAAGGCGCCATGCCAATACCAAAGGAAGCTCAGATATGAAAAATAAGTACGTCCACGTTTAGTTTTTAGTGTACAGTGAACAATCTGTCGTCATATAAGTCAAATACCCTTAATTACGACGTTAAACACCAAACGAACAAATACTCGATATTTGATTGGTTGTCCATGTTACGACAGATATTCAGAAGCTTCAGTTTTATGAGCCCGTTATTATCCAATCAGCAGCCCCTCTCAGCAAAAGTAAAAAGACAGACACTCACGCACGAAATTTGCCCTTTGTTTTTCCCTTGGAACAGAATAAACATGTCGTATGCGCCGAATCCTATACACCTATGTCTTAAGCTTGGTTCGTGAACATGATCTCTGAGGCTCTCTTGAGACCCATTAGCGTATTTAACTTCGAAACACCATTTCTTTGTAACGCCAATCAACTGGGCAGTTTCTATATAATACCGTACCAAGAGTTTGGAGTAATGTCCAATACAGGATAAATTACCAGTCATAAAATTACCTTTCTTGTTCTAATCTTATTTGGTCGCCATGAAACTGCCTGGCTTACCAGGATGCTAGCAGACAGCATTTCTAACTGTTACCCGACTCCCCATATATATTACATAATAAAAGAAGCCAAAAACGTTTACATTAGAACTTTAATAAAATCAGGTAACACTGCCAAATTTATGTTGAATTCCGACATCATCAATTTGTTATATCCTGTCCTATTTTGTGATTAGTGACGTAAATGGTTGTTTTTTTTTAACTATTGGGCTATCACGCCGTCATATGAAGAATAGAACTCCGCCGTCAAATAAGTGAAATATCTGTGATACACTAATCAATCAATCAATCAATCAATCAATCAATCAATCAATCAATCAATCAATCAATCAATCAAACAATCAATCAATCCAACTGAAACTAGTCATTATTTTTATGTATATTTGTTTAAACATGATTTTATTGAAAAAAAAAAATACTTTATAGCTACAAGCTTTTACAGTATGCACTATGTCTAGCATACATGTACAATATATAATTAAAACAATGCTTAGCATAATTGAAATAATGGTACGCTTTGTTGATCGCCACCAACATCATTTCGTGCTTGCTCGACCCGTTGATGCCATGGAAATGCACTATGTCTTAAGATAAGTGTATCAATGACCAGACCATATATGATGTAAGCTATCTGAGATGGTGTAGAATAAATAAGAGACACTAGACTAGCATGACATCTATAATGCAATATGGTCATCATATTATGTATATCGATACCTACTCAGATGAAACGTCTGCTTGAACTGATAACGTTACCAACGCCCTGAGCAATAATTTTTATTTATTTGAGCACTTATTTCAAATGAACCATACAACATAAAACTCGCAGAGGGAGTGTAGACGTACTCTTTATACAACAAGGTGGTACATAATTAATCCCTGTGCCTATTATATAATGTACACTCCAATAAAAATAAAACTGAGCGGTGCTGTCTACCGACGTACCACAGTATCATCCAAACACACGGTGTCTCTCTATATAAACTGATATGGAGTAACCATGCGACATTTCATGGCTTCTTTGTGTTTTGGTCTGAAATGCTGGATTTCTATTAGCAGCATACACCCAAAATCGTGGGACCCCAGCCTATCAGCGACACTCTATCGCATAACAGTCACGTGTGTTCCTTTTGATAGTTCTTTTCAAACATCTTCAGACTTAAACATTTGATTAAAACCGTCGTCGTCGTCGTTATGAAATGAGACTCCAAGAAATATAACGACTGGATTTGGAAATTATTTTAACTGTGGACAGAAAACCTGTACATTATTGATGGAATACGCCGCTTATAATAAGTGAAATGCTTAATACAGCGATCAATCAATCAACCAATGACTGAGTCACCAAGTAAAATATTAGTTAACATATCTCTGACTTTATTGTCTGTTTCGCAGCAATAAATTGCACTTGATTAGAGGTAGGCTGCTGACAGAACACATGTTTGTAGAAGAAATAACTAAGCAGTTACGTGGGGTTCATGTCTTATTTGACAATTTAAAATAAACACCTCCGCTCATAAAATCGTCAGTGTTAGCAGAAATGTTAAATAATAGGGTCAAATCGCATATCGGACAGTTTCTTTTTATGAGACAAATAAGTTAAAGCCGAAGTCTATCAATTAGAAGTATTAAACGTCGCATTACCTAATGTCAACGGCATCGACATAATTTCTAAACAACTTCTTACGGTTAGCGCCCATATTAGCGTACAATGAATGAGGTTTGATTATCAACACTTGACAGCGCAAAACTGGAGAAACCAGTTAAATTAAAACGTACTTCCACTTTAGATATTCCCAGTTCACAATGAGTTCAATATGTGTATGCGTCACATAAAAACAGTGCATAAACAAGAGCAGTCGTGGTCTGTTCTGTACTTGTGATTTTAAAACAAAGGCACATTTATCCTAAGTTCTATTACCCATGATTCAACAGTCATTTGGGAAATTTTCTAAACGCGGAACGAGAAACATGAGATCCTTCTGCGCAAGCTACGTCACATGAATTGTGCAAAGCTTATTAAAAAAAAACATGATGCTGTTGATTCGGAACAATAACCCGTTGCATGCTTCTAATAAATGGACTCCTGGTTATAAATAATACAATCCACTTATTTGCTGTTAGTTTGATTTCTTCCAATGAAACAGCTTTAATCATCGCTATTAACTTACACACCCGGGGACACGTCAATTAAGCGATATACGATTTGATGTTCATGTTATGTTCAAGTTTCATACTCTTGACTTTTAGTGCTTAGCGAAAAAAAACACTGACCAATCACTACGCATACATTTTTTTTTATCCTTTTAAGACCTGGATTCAACATCAAGATGTGTTATGTCCCAAGCTTTTCACAGCTTTGTAAGAAAAATGTCAGAAAAAAAGGGTCCACCCGATTCATTTTACGGTAGGTGTGACATATTTACCCACTAGCGTATTTCCAGAAGCCAATAATGATATCATACCAATTCCGAAACTATATTTCGGTTGTGCTGGCTTCAATTTTTACCAGATGAGCAATCCGCCAAGTCATAGTTGGGCGTGGTTTTCTTCAGTCATTATCCTGACAGTCCGTCATTTGAGTGAAATAAACTTATTATCAAGAACGGCGTTAAACCCCAATGAAACAATCAAACTGATTATACAGCTCCAAATTTGCCTCTGTGTAATCCCAAGCAGAGTTCCACACTGAAGAACGTGTAGTTCTGTTAATACATTTTCTGGCAGAATTAACAAATTTGATGCCTAATGAAATATTTGCATCATAATATTAGAATATGGTTAGCGGATTGTGGTTTGGAAACATTTTATATCCTTTATCAAAGAAAGAAATAATTATGGATGTAGGGAAGTAGTTAAATTGCAAGGCTCTAAGATAAACGAAAAACACTTGGAATGGTATTTTGCCAATATATTATAAAGATAATCTTGCTAAGTCGTTTGATCCTTTCTAAACTGATTCTTGTAAGAAAAATGTAATAACTTAATCCACTTTCATTCATTAGTATCTGATGGATTATCCTTGTCAAGGGAGCCGACAGCGATCTGAATACATTGCTCTTTTTTTCTCCAAATTTCCCGATAAATAATCGACATCGACGAACCTAATTATCACTTTTTCGTATGTTTCAATCCTCTGTTTTCTATTTCAATTTCACGCAGTTAGCAGACTACGCCATGTCGATGCCGATGTTTTAATGTCAGTAAATCGATTTAGCAAATCACAAACAAATGAGAATTAGGCCTTATTAACGAAAATTCAAAGATAAATCTTATATGATATAGTGTACTTGATGATAATGTCTTAATTGTTCTCTTGGAATTTTTTTTTATTCTTAAAAAAATTGCTTTAAAAATGAACGTGTTTACTAACTGAATCATCAAACGTTCCAGCGTGTCAGATAAGTAAAACATAAACTCCCTCGATACAATATGCGAACTCAAATGAAAATTGCAAAAAATAGTATAACAACTGCCACAAATATCTTGTTCATCCTTGTCATAAGAGACTTGTTCAAAGGACCATGTATTGGATCTATTGAATTATTACACCCCTGTTTCTTCGTCGAGCCGTGGTGTCGTATTCGGTTACAGAAACTGAGAACGTCCCCCCTGTAATTATTAATGGAGCCTCCGTGGCGGAGTGGACCAGACTGTACGCTCCAACACAGAGACTTCCTCCGCGATCCATTTCATCTTTGACGTCGCTGGTATCGATTTGTCTGAATTGTTATTTCTTCGAAAAATCGTGGTTATTTTGTGGTCAATACCAGTTTGTCTTCTACATATATGCGGGTCAATTGGTCAATAGATTGTAGTGATTTTATCCTAAGCTGAACTAATATATGATAAATAACTGGATGATTGATTGACTTAATGAATGAATCCACCCATCCAATTTACCCACAAGAAACCCCTGCAAAAGTTCCCGAAAATCTCAAATAACTAATGCACGCCACCTTTACGTGACATATAAAGTAACTCGAATGGTCGAATAGTTTATTTTTCTTGAATACCTCTATCACAATGTGTATCCCATGGATCGCCTATACTTATTTGTGTAACTTTGAACAGTGGACCAGAAATCGTCCGACACCAAATATGGCTGACATTTATAAGTATGTTCTACCTTTCGTAGGGAATAACTGTTAAGTTTTTGGTCTTTTGTGTTCAGTTGTAAAAAAAAACAATTTTGTTTCAATTAGTAGATATCACGCAATTAAGGGTTTGCCGCCAAGAGCTGTGACGTAGCGGTATGGGTTTTAGAAAATGACTTTTCCCCCCATACGCAAATGCCATCAAGGTTGTGACCAATCAAGTGGGTTAGATTTTCACCATTTGAATTCGATTTGTATTGCTAAATTAAATATAAAAGACAAAAACACCATTTCAGTTCATAGAAATATGTTTTTAAAACATGTTTCGTCAGACGAACATAAGTTTTGATAAATGCTTGTGGATATAAAGTTTTTAAAGAATTTGGCGTTGAATGAGTGAATATTTTGTTTGTGCAAATACACTTTTTATACTCCTAATCTAGTATTAAGGACACACGCTAAATTATACTTATACAATACAACGACTGAAAAGATATACTGGAAAATATATTTATAGATGTATAATTCCTGTCATCAATGTGCTAAGGTTCTCTCCGTGCTGTAAGAGTACCGATATTTCTTTTTATACATTGCTTAAATAATCTTATATATGATGACACGACTGAACATATATGACAGTAGTGTAGAAAATAGGTTTCTTGTATTAATGGTATTCGCGTGATTCATTAATCACGGATGCAACTGGATTTGATATCTGTTTCCATTATGATATCATGCCTTCAGGGGACAGAAAGCCGGGATAGCATTAAAGCATGTATCAGTATAATGTATAACCATAAAAAACATTTCACAGCAAGATTACTATATTACTTTCATTCGGTCACGTGCTCGATTCGCCAAAGCCATGAAAGTATTACCCTTGCGATAAAAATAGAGGAATCGTCCAATGGACGTCTTAGAAAAGCCTTGAGTTAAAAATCTGATAACCTTAAGAAAACATGTGGTTTTATGGTAAGTTACATTCAATTCATTGGTCTATAGAGATAGCTAGGCCAATATTAAGTTTTATACTAGCATGTGCCAACTAAAGCACTGCGGGCCGTTGAAAGCAAACTGTTTTCTGCTTTTCTCAGGGTAATACGAAGCCGAGCTTTCTTGCGTGCCTTCATATAAGATAGTTGAACCACGGTATGATGTGAAACTCAACCAACCAACCGACCAAACAGTTCACTCATCCACATGTACTAACGTACACGAGTTTGTTCAATGGTGGCCCCTTTTATTAAAATGGCATACTTCATAATACGTTTTGTCTCTATGGGCACTCACTCAATCAATCAGTCAACCAATAACTGGTTTTAACTTTAATGGGCAATGAACCAATCATTCAATCAACCAATCAAAGTGGTATTAGACATAACTTGTAAGAACATTAAAATAAGAAATTCGTGTTCTCATACATGTACTGAAATATACAATTGCGTTTATTGGCGGTTCCGTTCTTTATAGTGATATACTTCATAGCTGTTTTTGTCTCTAATTGGCTCCAGTTGAAAAATAACTATGAATAGTTAAAAAGACAAACAAATTG
>JAVFBW010154847.1:0-12004 GCA_034783835.1 Mopalia ciliata
TGCACGTCGGAGTTGCTGTGTGTCATGATGTCTTTAACAACGCATTTACCTCTAATAATAATATTAATATCTCTTGTATTCAGTTTCAAGAAATTTATGAGTGTGAAGTTTCTTTTTTGACTGAGAACATTTGAAAACTGCACTGGATGTTGCCTTGCATAGTTTTTTCGTAGATAGGAGGAGCAACATCAAGCCGAAATGTTGTGTCGCGTCTGTTGTGTTTTTGTTAATTACCTTTGTCTGTTGCGAACATGATTGACGGTTATTTCAACAATTGTGTCGGCAAGCTGTGGAATAAATAAAATTACTTGGAGTAATACACCGATTAAACAAACAATCAGCTAAAATTTGAAGAAAACAATTATGATATCGAAATAGCCAAGGTTTGTTTACCACCTGTGAATGAATTATGTACATCTTGGTTAGTTAGCTACAAGAACGTGTGTGATTAACACACACTTGAAAATGAAAAAAAAAAATGAAAACAAATCCCATACATTATATCACATATTGATTCAGTTATATTAACCATGGATGAAATACAATGCTTAAGGAATTTATTTTTAATGATATTTCTAAACACATTTAACCGTAGGTATCTCTTAATAAAATCAATGTTTTTTTTATGCCAAACAGATGTATTCTTTTATTGTCAAACCAGGAAATAAAACAAAACAGTTTGTGAAATTGAATACCACATTTGCATGATAACGATATGTCTATAATAATATTCTGGGTTATATTAAATTTCTTTTTATATTATAGCTTAGAAAGTTATCCTATGGAGATTGTCACAAGAGTACAAATTCCATGGGTTTTGTTTCCAATGGGTACAGGTTTATCCATTGTTGTCGTCTAAAAATGGACAAAGTTTTATCATTCTTAATGCCTGAATAGTTAATCAGATAACTAATTACCGGGAGCATTAAGATCAGATGAAATGTTTTAATTTATATCAGAATATATTGTCTTTAAAGGAATTCCTTTAAAAAAGCCTTTGGTATCAAACAGTTATCAACATTTAGCTATAATTGATCTATCTTTCATATTATCCGGATTTTGTCTAGCGTTATTACGTAGGGGAGCCTAAGAGAATGGATTGAATTTTAAGAAAATTGCATTTTGTCTGTCTTCATATATTATGTCAGTCCACTTTTTTACATGTAACATAATACAAATATAACCTGTTTAAAATGGATTAAATAAAGATAATTTCTCTATTAGCGTAGCGTACCTATTATTGGCCTGTTAAAAGAAAATGAACCTATTTACCGTCCCCGTTTACTACGTTTAACGACCATTGCTTTAAAGTTCACTCTAAAAAAATATAATTCTTTGGGGATTCTAAGAATATATGCAGGTTAATGTGGATGTAAAGGGGTCCTTATAAAACCACCCACGGTTCCATCAGTCATGCGCTGGAGAACCTGTAAGTCTTTTATCAAAGCCATTTTTAAGAGTACATATAGAATGTGAAGTAGGATAAGTTGTTATCAGTGTTGAGAAACTCATCAAATCAGGTATTCTTCTCCATTAAGGTGTGACTAGAGAGGCTTATAGCTAAGGACTGTTTATTTAAAGAGTAGCAATGTTGTGTTTTCTCAGCACCCGCTGTAGTCATCTCCATTAAAGTGTGACTAGAAGGGCTTCTAGCTATAGCAGTTTATTTAGATGGTAGCAATGCCGTGTTTTCCCAGCACCCCATGTATTCATCTCCATTAAGGTTTGACTTGAGGGTTTATTCGCGTTTCGCCTTAGTTGTAAACTGGCCTTATCGCGTTTTGCCTTAGATTAAGAGGTGAACGTTTCTCAGTTAACACTGCCACGTATGTCAGAACTAATTCTGTGTATCATCCAATTATTTTACAGAATCATAATATGAACATTACTCACTACCTGAATATATATGTGGGGAAAATTATGAACCCGAGATGATATAATAAGTTATATCGGAAATGTTCCCCTTTCACCTCCCCCCCCCCCCCTGCTGACCACACTGTCGCTGTTAGCAAGGTTATGCAGAATATCAAAGAGGGAGCTTTTGAAAAAATCACTCCAATACCATCCCTATATAATGACGAAATGTTATCACTACGAACAGACGAATGTCCTGATAATGTTGCTCGTCATATGCCAACATTCAAGCAGGTGAAAGATTCTTTATACCGTCAAGAGAGGGAAAAGTTTACCATCCTTGCCAAAGAACAGGTGCACAATCCATCTAGAAGAAGAATGGACACGAACTCTGTCCGAAGACAATTTCCTCCAGATCAACGATGGTGATGAAAATAATATCTTGGTGAAAACATGAGGTACCTGTCCGCCTGTGCAACAGTATATGGACATGGAACCTGTTTGTGCCTCATCGCACCTGTTTTTGCAGATATACACGCTACATGGGTTTGTTGACGGACAGATGTTTCCCCTTGTATACAGTTTTCTGCCAGACCGATCTCAATCCACCTATGAACGACTCTTTCGTCTCCTCCGTATTGAGGCAGGTGAATATAATATAGACATTAACCTAGACCGGTTTCAGATGGACTATTAGAAAGCCGCCCACAAAGCCGCTCGTCGCGTATTTCCAGATGTAGAGGCCAGAGGACTTCACCAAATGTATTTTGAGAAAATTAGGACCCCAAAGCATCTACCAGAGAGATACAGATCTTCACAAGTTTGTATGTCGAATCAGCGCCCTTCAACTCGTACCAGAGGATCTCGCTGACGAAGTGTCGATTGAAATTGCCAACCAGCAGCTTGACACAGAATCAGCAACAACTGGCCGATTATTTCACAGAAACTTGGATGGAATGACAATTTCCGCCTTCTCTTTGAAATCACCATAGCAACGACGGTCCTAGGACTACAAACCATTTGGAAGGATGGCATTCAAAACTAAACAGAAAGTTCACCCTAACTTGTTTGAAGTCATCAACATCTTAAAGAAGTAACAGGCAGCCAATCAAGTGAAGCTTCTGCAGCTATAAGGTGGAGCATAGCCCCCTAGTAAGAAACGGAAGTACAAAATCATCGACGATAGACTTTCCAGTCTGAAATGCCAGCTCGCCGACAAAATCAAATCTCGTTTGAAGTATACAGATTCCGTTTCGTTTTTGTTACGTTTGTAATTGTCCCAGTGTTAATAAATAATGTCGAAATGTAAATATGCCTCGCTACTTTCATTGTCTTTTTACTTTTATCAACTCCACTGTGTGTTTATCCTGAGAGGTGACTCAGAGGGGCGTTTTAGGCATTCGCGTTTCATCTTACCGATTTTGCTAAGGCGAAACGCTACTACGGCCAAAGGCGAAGACACCCACCAGAGAGGCTTTTAGCTAAGGACTGTTTGTTTATAGAGTAGCAATGCCGTGTTTTCTCAGCACCCCATGTATTCATCTCCATTAAGGTGTGACCAGAGAGGCTTATAGCTAAGGTTTGTTTATTTATAGAGTAGCAATGCCGTGTTTTCTCAGCACCCCATGTATTCATCTCCACGAAGGTGTGGCAAGAGAGGCTTATAGCTAAGGTCTGTTTATTTTGAGAGTAGCAACGCCTGTTTTCTCAGCACCCCATGTATTCATCTACATGAAGGTGTGACAAGAGAGGCTTATAGCTAAGGTCTGTTTATTTTGAGAGTAGCAACGCCGTGTTTTCTCAGCACCCCATGTATTCATCTCCATGAAGGTGTGACAAGAGTGGCTTATAGCTAAGGTCTGTTTATTTAGAGAGTAGCAATGCCGGGTTTTCTCAGCACCCCATGTATTCATCTCCATGAAGGTGTGACAAGAGAGGCTTATGGCTAAGGACTGTTTATTTAGAGAGTAGCAATGCTGTGTTTTCTCAGCACTCCATGTATTCATCTCCATTAAGGTGTTACCAGAAAGGCTTATAGGTAAGGTCTGTTTATTTTGAGAGTAGCAATGGCGTGTTTTCTCAGCACCCCATGTATTCATCTCCATTAAGGTGAGACTAGAGTGGCTTATAGCTAAGGACTGTTTATTTACAGAGTAGCAATGCTTTGTTTTTTCATCACCGCATATACACGAACAACAATTAAGCTGGGCTTAAAAATATATTTTTCTAAATATATTTCTATATTTTAAATGTATTCTAATGAAGTTTGACAACCGGTAGGTGTACCATACATCGCATCGTTGATGTGTGAAATGGTGCCCGTGTCTATCGATATCAGATTACTAGTAAATAGACTCGCAACTATCGAGCTAATTGCCATCTTTTTCACATCGTTCTATTGCGTTTGTATCAAGGGCTTTCCGGGATTCTCCCACATGAACGATCCCTGCACTTAACAGCGGACAACCCATAATCAAACTAAGGACATCGTTATAATAAGCTATCAAGCAAAGCTCAAATCTACTGGAATACACCGATTTAAGATGTTCTGGTGTCGTTTACCAAAAAGGAATGCTAGATACTTTAAACCCTCAATGAAGTTAGACCGGAAATTATTAAGTTTACAATTGCCTGTATTGAATAGGTTTATCTCCATTATCAACAAATTTAAGGAGTTTTATTTACAGTATCCATCCCAAGTTCGAAGGTCGTTTATGAAAGGGGTTCTTCCAACGAAAGGAAGTTATGTGTTATCCATAAACATGTTTTTTTGTTCTTTTTTTCAATTAGTAACATCATTATAGGCACCAGAACTTATGTGCCTTGCCTAATCTAGTTAGAAGCACGGAGTTTTCCGAGTCTCTTAGTGTGATATGATTAGCACGTCTAATTATGTTTCTGAAATTCGAGAGTTTATCAGAGCTTCGTGTTCCTTTGGTTCTTTATCGGCTAACTGGTCAAATGTAGCTGGTATGACCTGGTGTCTTTTCTGTGTCTTGTAATTGTTTTCTCCTGTAGTTACGTTGTCCTGTAGTTGTCTTGTCTTGATATTGTCTTGTCCTGATATTGTCTTCTCCTGCAATTGTCTTGTCCTGATATTGTCTTCTCTTGTAATTGTGTTGTCCTGTAATTGTCTTGTCCTGATATTGTCTTCTCTTGCAATTGTCTTGTCCTGCAATTGTCTTGTCCTGCCATTATCTTGTCCTGCTATTTTCTTCTCCTGCAATTGTCTTGTCCTGATATTGTCTTCTCTTGTAATTATGGTGTGTCATATAATTGTCTCGTTCTGTGAATGTCTTCTCTCTTAACTTGCTTCTCTTGTAGCTATACAATGTGTAACAACGGTGTTAACCACTGCTTAGTCCATCATCATGATACTGGTTTGCTGTCCGATGATTATAATACCTCAGTACAGAGAAAAATTGCAACGAAATAAAGAAACGGACAATCTCAAGGTCAAAGGAGGAAAATTTTACCTGGTTTAAGATGTAAAGTTTGAATAACTACCCATTAACGAGTTTATTTATTTTGTTTCGCTGTCTTCAGAGAATCCTTGGGCGGCGAGAAATCCCAATCAAACAACAAGATTACATATTGGCGCAGTTTAATGAAATACGATAAAAAACATAAATCCCCCAATTTAAAAAAATATATATACATCAGTCTTATTAGATTTCTGGTTCAAGGAATTTCAAACCTTTTATCCGGATTAGTTTATAACAAAACACACACTAATATCGTATAAACACAATTTGTGCATATTTGTTTACTGAACTTGGTGTGATAAAGATGTCGTCATATGTTAAGAATTAAATGATTGTCAATACCCGATTGCCATTCAATATTGCTTTCATTCTGGTTTAATTTAATTTTCTTAATTAATCTGGAATAATTTTTTCTCATAGAGGGTGGATGGGGTGTTGTTTGTGTGTGCGCCTGTGTAGGGTTGAGGTGAGGGGTATGGGTGTGGGTGGGGTCTACTGTGTGGTTTATCCAATCCAACCTACTATTTGTGAGTGCCATATGTGACTGTTGTCTCAATATCGTGTTTATTAAAACGACACTTTGTCACAAGAAACAGTTCAATAAGAAATCAACCCAACCCTTGCTTCTGGAAAGCATACCTAGTATCGCATAAATATATAGCTATATTAAAAACTATTTGATTACACGGAAAGTCTATTTGACATTGGCCAAGTGCAGTTGCCCCTCTTCCACCTGGATAAATATATACAATTACCATCTCAACAAAACAGCATATCAATAAAAGCCAATTTATTATTGAAAACTAATCCTTTGGTATGGATGTTAGTTATATACACACACACTATGCTGAATGTTAAAAAACGAAAGCGATTTATGACCAGCTTTTGATTAACCCAATGATGACATTTATGACCATTTTATCTATCGATTCGTCAATTAAATGTTCTTTATGACATAATTTATACTTGTTATTCACCTTAAATTCACCTTGTTCTGTTTTTTAAACATGTTAATTTTTAATAGGAGCGTTAAACGCATCGCTTTAAAGTGGTATTTTACATTTAACAAACAGTGTAAGAGCTTGCTGTTCGAGTTGGCGTTCGGTTTATGACATGATCGGTTAGAAATGGGATGTTATTCTTTCCAAATCGCCGTCTGATCATGTTTTATCCTGCTTTTAGCCCAATTTACAACATAATTTAGGACTTTTGTATCTATTCCATGCTGTGAACGCTAATTGTCCGGTCCGTCTATTGCCTTAACACGGTACTGATTTTAAGTCAGCCAAATGCACATATTTACGTAATGATGAATCGTACAACTTGATAAGTAAAAAAGGCGCATGTTATTGAGTCTAGCGACCAAGAAGCTCGTTGTGGATTCTATCCTTGATGAGAGATAACATAACAACTGGACAAACAAGCCATGTCATTGACATTTATTGTACAAGAAAAGACTGACTTTGGCCATAACTAGAAATGCCACCATTTACTAAAAATGTTGCTGAATCTATTCTTGTAGGAATATCCTTACAGATGTGGAAGTCTTACGCAAGAACTGTCTCCTCACTCGTGACATTACATCGAAGGCGGTGCATCATTTTGAAATTCCAGATCAACAACCCTAATGTTTTATGCAGCACAATAACAGAAAAAAATTGAACTAAAAGCGTTTTGGGCCAAAATGTGTATTGCCCATACCAATGAAAGTAAACTATTTTTCGATATACGTTTTTACTACAGTTATAAAGCCAGTTTATCTCATCGCCAAACTGGAAATATTATCTTTATGGAATGTGAAAAGCAAGTTCGAGAAACGAAACAGGAAACATCCTCAATATTTGTCGTTACTTACAAGCTCTTAAGATGTTTGCTTTTTCCTGTTACTCGAACTATAGGCCCCTTTCAAAGCAAATAACAAAGAGCAGACAAAATTCACAATCCCTAGGGTTTTCTAAATACAATTTTTCAGTCTACGAGGTGCAATTGAAACAGCCAGTCCTAAAAAAAACTTGTTTTCTTGTTGAACCGATTTAACTTAAAAAGGACAAACAGTTCTTAATATTGTACAAAGTTGAACATTGGAAATGTCACAGAATTCTTGTTACAAATAGTTACATTTGTTCTCCACTGTGGCGTTGTTTTATTTCTATTGATATCTAGTTTAATTGGAGAAGAAAGTAAATATACCCTCCCAAAAAAAGAAACACAACATCACAAACAAAATTTAAAACGTGAATTCTTCCAAAAATTTGCGTGGTAGAGATATGATATCATAATCATGTTATAATGTAAATGTCCGTTAATTGAATTTAAGCACCTGATAGTGGAGTTGATTGCACCTGGCTTTTGGGTCAGTCTTTATGTAACTCTGCACGAATTAGGCCTAGGAAAAATCTTAGTAAGTTGCACGTGCGAATCATGCCTAACCATTAAGTGAGTTTAATGGGTATAAAATATACATAGCCGTTCAATTGAATTCATTTGCTTAAATTGTTTCTCTAGCCTGCTACGATATGCCAAGACTAGACACAGCTACTCGTAACGTCGTTATTGGTCGTCTACTGGCCGGTGAATCACAGAATGCAGTCGCTAGACTTTATAATGTTCACTGGAGCACGATTTCCAGGATCTTTCAACGGTACCAGCAATCCGGTCCAACCGGTGACCATCAGCGTTCTGTTCACAAAGCGTTACAAGGTCGCTACACCCGGTTACTTCATCTGAAAAACTCAACTGGTGCACATCCCTGGCAACAACGCCGTTCGTTATCGATATAGAGATAAACTATTGACACCACACATGCTGCCCGAAAGGGACCTCCGTGGAGAAGTGTTTCAGCACGACAACGCTCGGCCGCACACAGCTCGTGCTACTGTTGAGTTTCTTACTAACCAGAATGTAACAATGTTGCCCTGGCCGTCCAAATCACCAGATTTGAACCCAATAGAACATTTGTGGGATGATTTGGATAAACACGTGCACTGTCGATATCCAGCGCAGCAAGAACTACAAGAACTGCATGAGGCTTTTGAGCAAGAATTGGAGGAGAAATCCGCAAACCGTATTCGTCGATTGATCTTGTCTATGCCGAGACGGTTCCGTGCTTTGTTACAGGTTAATGGTGGGCACACCAGATACTGACTTTGCATTGACGTCATCTGGACGTTAATGTGATAAACGTTGACATTTTAATGAACTTCAAAATCTGTACATAGGTCAACATCAACGAGTTATGCCCTTACAGCTCAAATTACATTTTGTTTTTACTTAAAATGGAAGTAAAATAAACTGAGCCTGAAAATATGACCTGTGATACGCAGGTGTGAGAAACTGTTTTTTAAGCGTACCAATAGCTTTTGTAATATCACACATTTAAGTTTCTGATAACTTTCATAGCAATGTATCTGTTAATTTTATTATGCAATCGACTTACTGCTGCTTTTTATTTTATAGATTGCAAGAGTATTGATGTGCCAACAGCTGTGGTACACTGGCATGGTGGATGAATTCAATTCTAGTTTGTGTTATGTCGTTGTTTGTTTTACTTAAGCCGTATGATTATCTTTATCCCATTTAAGACCAGAGGTCTGAATACATTACGAATACATTTAGTTGTGATGTTGACATAACCATAGAATCATGTATTTAACAATAATTGGTGGTATTTGCTAGCAACATATATATACTTCATTAAACAATTTAAAGCATTTACATTTCTTGCAGACATCAACAGGTTGAATCGATTGATGGGCCTACTAAGTATATACTTCTGAGGCAAAATATCTTGTCTGGAATTTTCATACATTTTGCAAATAAACGTAAGGTGATCTTGGTTTTCGATAGCATTATTTGAAAATATTCAAAATTTTTTGACTGTCAGGGTTAGTCTCTTATTCTCCCAGCGTCTACTTCGACACCTAGTGTGCCACTTCTAAATTTGGTAAATTCTCTTCTGTATTTTAACAAATTGATACCAGAGAGATATTTTTCTACTTGCAGTTTATTTACCTCTTCTTTATATTCACGATATGTGTCATGTCTTGAACTTTTTTTGTAGACCTTCGAACCAGTTCTGATGAGAAATATCTAATAATCGATTTTTGAATGTGTCAAAAACAGTTTAATGTGACATCACCTTTATAATTTTTCCAAACATAGCCGAAACCATTTCGGAACCTAAACATTTCTAACAACTATCACCCACATATATTTCCGCGGTGATTCTAAGTACAATAATGTATTATAGGTTTTACGTCGTTATCGATTGGTATCGTAAGATAGTAACCTCGGCCAATGCTTTATACATGTTAACGATGTAGTACAACGTAGTATGTAGTTAGTTAATGATTTAATTTAACGCCGATGTCATTTCTTGTGGAAACAGGAGAATCTGTGAGCCACGACACCTATGCTCGGATAATATATAACCTGTTCTATAATCTGATTATTCAGTCGACCTCGAGTTGACCAAGTTTATCATATTTGATTTATTGCCTGTTTATCTATATCTTTAAAACTTGTATATTTGTAATTGGGGAAATCAGCAAAAGTAGAATTTGGAGGTATTTATGAAGGATGTCAGTTTATCTTTTATGGGGAAGGAATTTTGTCAATGGGCAGATAGAAAGAAACGATTTGCACGGCTGGGTTTAAATCAGTATATTAATATTTTATAGTTCTCTAAAGAACTATGTAATTTCCTAATAGCTTTTTAAATGATGGCTGCTGAATGGCGAGTCTTGCGTATACAATTGCAATTGAAATACGGATTTGTTAGAATAGAGATATATGATGGAGCATATTCTCTTGAATCTATAAGTTACTGGCACTTGTTAATATGCTGTTTTGTGGAGAAGGAACCAAGAGCCCGTTACCATGGATCTTGGCCCTTGGTGGGAAATAACATTGCACAAACAAGTCATGTTATTGACTTATATTGTACAACTAAAGCCTGACCTTGACCATAACAAAAAACTCGCACGCTTTACTAACAATGTGGCTTAAAATATTCTAGTCAGAATATACCTACTGATCAGGGAAATCTTACACAAGAATACTTGTGAGTATCCTTAAACCCTGGTAGCATTGCACAAATTGCCTTTATGATATATTATCCTTATTTTCATAAACTTACCCGCATAAAATATAAACAATTCATTGAACCACACTCTAGAAACCACCGACGGTTATACATAGTGATGAGTAGCCATAAAATAAACTATTACGAATAATTCCTATCCTATTTGATATAACTGCACCAATATATAATCTTAATGTTTTATTGGAATTGCTCGTCCGTTCCCTAGATTCTTTCAGATGGGGAAACAGAATTAGCTAAACTCGTAAATCGATAGTGATTCAAACTTTAAATTTGAAATCAGATCCTTTCTTCGATTTTCAGATTGTCCATTGCTTTATTAGATTGTGATTTTGCTCTCTGTTGAATTGTTGTACT
The DNA here is from genome assembly GCA_034783835.1 of Mopalia ciliata. Taxonomy (NCBI): domain Eukaryota; kingdom Metazoa; phylum Mollusca; class Polyplacophora; order Chitonida; family Mopaliidae; genus Mopalia; species Mopalia ciliata. The sequence continues at coordinate 10,798 of JAVFBW010154847.1, forward strand.
CATCTGACGGTATACCAGCATGATGGATTAGGCAATAGTTGACGCCGTTGTTACGCAATAGCTACAAGATGAGCAAATTACAAAAGACGACATTCACATGACAAGACAATTATAGGACAACATAATTACAAGATAAGACAATATCAAGACAGGGGAATTCCGGGACAAGACAATTACACGATAAGACAATTACAGAACAAGGCAATCACAGAACAATACAATACAAAAACATGACAAGACAATTACAAGACAAGACAATATCAGGACAAGACAATTATAGGACAACACAATTACAAGAAAAAACAATATCAGGACAAGTTAATTGATGGACAAGATAGTTACAGGAGAAGACAATTACAGAACAAGACAATTACAGAACAAGACAATTACAGAACAGGACAATTACAGAACAAGACAATTACAGAACAAGGCAATTACAAGACAAGACAATAATAGGACAGACAATTTACAAACCACAGAAATTACACCACAACATATCAGCTTCGTGTGACAAATTAGCTTTTGAAAAACCTAAGGAACTGGAAGTTTATTTTCGGATAACTTCTCGAATTTCAGAAAACTCAATTAGAGGTGGTAATCATAACACACTAAGAGACTCAGAAAGCCTCATTAACTGATATTCGCTTCTAGCCATCAGGTAAATGACGCCAGAATAACCTTATTGGTATTTTTTAGATAGATTTTAAACTTTGCTTAATAGCTCATTATAGTGATGCCGTCAGTTACTATCTGGGTTTTTCACTGTTAAGTGCAGTGATCGTTCAAGGGGTACAACACGAAAAGCCCTTTATACAAACGCATAGAGCAAAGGTGACAATTAGCATGTCTTCGTACCAGTAAGCTGATATCGATTGAAACGAGGACCATTGGATACATCAGTGATAAGAAATATGTAGCCTACCGCCTACCCGTTATCAAACTACGTGAGAGGGAATCTTTAACTAAAGATAAATTGATAGATTGTTTGACGCCTTGCTTAGGGTTTTTAATTTATTTGACGGCAGTTTATTCCAACAATAACAATTTACACTCGCACAAACGTTAAGCGTTTTGATAATGTTGGCAAAAATATCTTCCTGCACTGCTGCAACACCGCTTCTATCCAATACAGCCCGCGGCCGTGGCTCAGTGGTAGCGAGTGCGCTTCCTGAACTGAACATGCTTCGATTTACCGTTCACGGGTTCG
>JAVFBW010154869.1:0-12003 GCA_034783835.1 Mopalia ciliata
GGGAGGGGTTTTGTTGGGTTTTTTTATATTTATTTTTTTAATTTATTTTAAACACCCAGAATCGTTAGTTTTTTTTAAATTGTTTTAGAATATGTTGATTAAATTGATTGCAAATTTTCTCCTGGATTTCCTTTTTGACCTCTACATGCGTATAACACCAGACATGTTAACGATTGGCTGCGTGACTAAGTGCACGTGGCTGCTTGTATACGCACACCATAGTAATAAACGATCAGTACGTGTTAACAAATGAGCAATATCTATTACACAATTTGGCAGCTTGATGTATAAGTGTGTAGTTTTTTCTAGGTATATAATCAGATCGACAGTTAGATAAATAGCAGGTGTTCTCAGTGCAGGGTACCTTGCAAACGAAATATTAACGTCACAAGTCATTTGCATGTTATTCACCAATCCCTTTTCGCTCATCCGTGAAGTTAACTTCAATGTGCGATCAACTGTGACAGCTTTTAGGAATGTCACCTACGAATGAACTCATACTTTTGTTACTAATGAAATGCATAAAATACTATTGTTAATTAATCAAATTTCTGATTGATTGGTGTGTTATATACTATCCTTCAGAAAGATAAATAGACAGGTACAGCTGGCGGGGTTGTGTGGAATTTTAATTGTTTTGGGGCATGTAAATCTATTATAGCTATAGAAGATTCAAGCCCATTAAAAAGGGGGGTAGTGAAATTTATTTGTAGTTTGTTTAAATGTGAAATTAAATAGATTGAATTCAGTTGGAATGTAGGCCGTGAACCTGGTTAAGTTTATTTGTCATACTCCAATTTTTTTTTACTTTAAATAGCAACTATCGTACATGTATGCTCTGCCAATCCATCGCGCATTAATTTCCGCCAATATTCTGGGCGACGTATGCCACAGATCAGCAAATAAAAGAAGTGCACACACCAGATGGCCCGGATGTATCTTAGATTCCATGACTCGAATACGTAATGCAATTTAATAGAAGTTGTCAGAACTAGTTTAAACTGTGTTGTTTGCTACAATATTGATTGACTGATTGATTGCTTGATTGGTCGATCGATTGGTTTTGTTTTCACCTTGTGCGCAAGGGCAATGCACCTTTACACCGGATGGGTATTTCAAAAGTAGTTGACACAAGCAGAGCTATAAGTGTTAAGTCTTTTGCTTTCAAGGAAAGGCTATCTACCTTCAATTGTAGTCAGAGGCCTATCATGGAAATTAAAAGAAAAATAACTCATTGTTCCATTCCATTGCTTCTCTATACATCAATGGACGATATTTATTTTTGTCAGTACGTAGACTTTAATGAAGCGAATTTAAATTAAGACCAAAAGATATATTTATTTCAAAATTGCCGAAGGAAAAACATTTTTTGTAATTTTTCACAAACATCTTATGTGTTTTTTTCTTGTTCTAGAGAACCACAATGAGCAAAGCGGTATTGGTGTTGGCGATCTGTGCAACTGTGCTCTGGTCCACTAACGCACTGCGCAAAAAGAGACAGGGCATGGGTGGTTTGGGTGGTTTGGGTGGCATGGGCGGTATGGGCGGACCAATGGGTGGACCAATGGGCGGACCGATGGGCGGACCAATGGGCGGACCAATGGGTGGACCAATGGGTGGGCCGATGGGCATGAACATGATGAATTATTTATACTACGACACCTTTATGGAAGGTTTGTCATATTTATTACTTGGTCTGTAAATACAATCTAATGTTTCCATATTATCCTGTTAAATTTTTCATGTCTGTAGTTTTCGTATTCATTCTTAGAAAACTGACCACTTTTGACTTGATTTGGTTATTTTTTTATATATTAACTTAGTGACTATTAAACTGTTTTTTAAATTGGATCATATTTTTAATTTGGCCATAGATGAGGTTTTTCTTTACATTGTTCATATGGATAACAAAATTGTAGTTTTTAAAGTCAAACCTCATAAGTATATATGTCTCTTCGAGTTGGATTCGTAACTGTTTGTGCCATATAGAGAATTTAAGGTTGCGAATTATCATAATTATTTTATATTCTGAATGTTCCGTTTTAACAGGTGACATGATGATGGGGACATGCGCTTCTCCAATGCGACGGACACCAAACGAAAGAGTGTTTCTTGGTGCAAATGAAACACCAGAGATGGCCGGCATGTCGGTTATGTGTATGTGTGTACCGCCTGGCCAGTGCGAATCTACCCCTCTTTTCACTAGAAATATTGAATGCGGAGGAAGCACCGGTAACCCATTTGCTATGCCAGGATTCGTGTGTTGTTGTGGCAGCAAGAAAAAGTAGTGCAGAAAGTAAACCAAATGTACAGTTAGTTATCTTACAAATCATAGACACCGTTCCACTAAGAGTTTTATTTCAAGTTGACCTATGTCAGCAGTTTTTACGCTTGCTGGATTCCAACATACTTGGGATGTACTAAAAATCGTGTAGGCCTAGGAACTGTGGAAGGGTCAGCGCCTGAATATACCAACAAGAGGTCCACGAAAATACTTTTCCTGACCAAAACTGTTATAAACCATATACGTCCCCCTAGCAGTTTTAGTAAATAATCACATGCAGTATGAATATATTAGATTACATACTGAACCTCGGTAAAGCAGTTGTTTTAATGTACAGCTGTAAGTAAAGATTGCTATTTCAGTGTGTGGGTAGTGTGTTGCTAGAGAAAGCGTTCCGAAAATTCGTAGTCAGTAGTCTACAGTGTTTTCAAGAGGCTGTTAAATTAGGCAAAACGTATGTTACGAAAACTTCAATATAAATAGATAAACTAAAATACAAATCACTATTATATACTTTAACCTTATCATATAATAATACACATATATATTGTTTAAAATAATTTATAACCCATCTTGAGTACTTTTCGCAGAGAATTATTAATGTGGAGAGATCTACGAAGGCTCCATGTAGCAAAAATTTGAGTGCATTCTAATCTGTGTTCATAGAATTCAGTGGATGGAATGTGTGGTCTGCGGGTCGGACATCTCGAGTTTGCCTGAATATGGGGCACTTCCTATTTTTCTCCAATATATAAAAAATAAATAATAAGATATTTCTATAGACATGCACAGACTATCGCCAATCAAACAGCATAAACAAAGAAATTTCGAACATTAACAACCACTGTTTAAAATATTTTATGAAAAAATAATTTAAAAAAATGAAGCGTTGAGCACTTAAAGTGTACAAACCGACTGCTGGATGCATACAAAGTAACAGATTGGGCGCCATAAGTACGCATCGTTTATATTTTCCCTTATAAATAACTAAGAAAAATATAAATATTTACGATTTAAAAATGTTTAACTCGTGCCTTGTTGTATAGATGTCAATATCAAAAGTTAATATCTTATATTTTATTGCCTTTTCTTGGCTTCTGTTTTGTTGAAAATACGTGTATGTTCGCATGTTTTTAACTGTTTTATTCTCCCTGTGTTTGGATAATGTAGTAGTGTTCAATAAGAGTTTAAGATATTTAGCGTTAAAAAAACAGTTAAATCAACATGCGTATTTTAAATTAAATATTTTCACCCTCTTTCTGGTTAATGTACTCAAGTCAACATAGTTAACGTAGAGTTACATATATTTACCTTTCTAAAACAAATTTGTTTATTTTTTATGTTATAATTAAATTCACGATTAAAAAAATGATTTGTGTCCTAGTCTGATTTTTATGTACATGAGATAACTTGGACTGTAGTTTGATATTAAAGAGGGAGCATTCGTCTTTATTCCTACATCATATCAATTTTGTCTCACTTAAAATAATATACCACATTAACTCATTCAACTTTTATCTGGGAAAATATTTAAACTGAACTAAATATCGTTGAATTAATCTTCGAATAAAACGCAAACGATATTTGCAGCTACGTCATTAATTATCTCCCTTGTAACTTGAAGGGACCAATCAACTGATTAAAAGCTTGGCATTTTTTTCTATTCTCATATTAAGCACCTTCTATCTGTTTTACGTGTTACTCAATTTTTGGTTCGGGGATGTTTAGTGAACTTTGTTGGAAGTAATAGAACATGCACTGGTTTACTGCATTTTTGTATATTAATATGTAGCGGATTGGACGTTGTTACAACAATATTGACGAGTAAGGCCCCGGTCACATTCTTCCGCGATCAATTCAGCGCCATCTTCCGAACACATGATATCTCTCTTTATAGATTCATATATAGATATCATGGCACATAACGCTGTTTATTTGTATTCTGATCTAGTTTCATATGCCGGATTTCTATTGCTATATGCTGTCGTAATCGCTGGAATCCCAGCCTTTGGCCGGAGCTCTACCACACAACGTATATTTGGTTGACCCAGATAACACGTTAAATGTTACTAATATGCCAAGGTTAATACATCCATGTCTAACTTTGGCTCGCAAAGATGTACATCGCTACCATTTTCTAGAACAATTATGCAAGAGAAAAACAATATCCATAAAAATTAACACCTGTAAGTCCTTGTGTTTTTAATCTAAACGAAGCAAGGACTGTGGCATGCTTATGGAAGTTGATGTCTTTACTGTAAACTATGAACATCGCACAAAACGAGCATGGACATTTGTAATTATTAGCTCTTAGTATGCTCGATTACTTCCAAGGATATTCCATTATCTCTGGATCTTCGTAGAAAGCGCAAGAGTAAATGTCACCTGGGCAATTGACACTAACACAACCGTTCAGAAATTTCTGTTTGAGACTCCCGCATGCTCGAAAAAGTCGCGACCGCACGGCACTGGGAGTCTCGAGAAGTTGGCAAGGGAGGTAATTTAATCTTTGCAAAGCGGTCCTCTGACGTCAGAACATTCGTGATAGTGGAGCTTTTACATGACGTCAAACACATTTTTGCATTGTGACGTTAGTAAAACATCCATGAATCTCAACCGTATTGACGTCAGACGACCGCATTCAATAGAACATTAGGAGACTCCCATTGGTTTGCTCTCAGCTGGCAGCAAAAAAATTAATCTGATTGAATAAAATTTCATCAAAATCAAAAACATCATTTGGTTTCCCATAAAATTCATTTTAATGCACCTGTTTAAAATTAAATAAACCAAATTCTCCAACGATAAAGCAATTACACAACATAATGCTGATTAATAATTACAGACATTATATTATATATATATTTATATGGATATATTTTTCTTTTAAAGACTAATTGTCATTTTAGTGTCCCAGCCTTTAGGACACAAACATGGTTGGTCTATAGGAAAGGAAACTACCACTAGAGGCAAAAATAATTCAGATCAACTAACAATATCATTACTCAGCAACATTTTGATGTTGAACAAACTCGGTGGATTGATTGTACTCTTAGTTCTGAATATAATATCAACCACTTGCTTTTGAATTCCACTTATTTGACATGTCATCTGAGTACTGTACTTACCAACATATCGTCTGAGATAACCAGTTTTTACTCGGGGAGCATTTGCTGAAAACAAACCAAACAGTACTGTAATTTTTTCCGGCATAACCTTAAAATTGGTCCTTTAAAATTTTGTGAGGTAACGTAACATTTGCATTTTCCCCTGGTTTGCTGATTTTTTAAAATACATAAATACATGTGCCTTTGTGTAAAATAAAGCCAAATTGCTTTCAAATACAATCTTCATTGATTATCGAATGACAAAATTTGTCAAAATCAATAGCAAAATGCAGATTTAGAAGAAGACTGCAAACAATTTGGAAAACCTATAAATTGGTCCTCCTAACAAAATTAGGACAAAGTTTGCATAACGATGGGGAGACCCTGTTCTCTCCGTTCTGCCTAACAGCACAGGCCTTCAATCAATATTTCCACTTTAAAACACATACCATCCGTACACTTTACCTAATTCAGGGGATTTTATAGACAAAAACTTTTCATCAAACTCGATGAGATATTGCCAAAAACTCAATATTTTTAGCGCAAAAATGCATTAATACTCAATTTTACTAACTTTCCATCGTCAAAAAAATAATAAAAAAAGGAAATCTGTGAGTCATTCCCTGTAAATTCTGAATTTAATAGCTCGACAGTGGCCAAAAGAAGCCAAAACTCAATTTTTTCTAACAAAACTGAATATCAAATTAAAGAGAAACTCAATTTGCCTTTATATTTCCATCAGGGTATTCCCGATGAAAAAGTGTCTATAAAAACCCCTGCCTAATTATGTCTCATAAATAATATCTCACCTTCCACAATTTCATACTGACTTTTACATGTCAGGATTTATTGATTGGCTGGTGGTTTACACTGTGATTTTGGGTATTTCACTTATATGACAGCATTTACGGCAGTGTATTCCTACAATAATTGACACTGGCACAGCCATTAAATGTGAGTTGTTTTGATACTACTCGAAAGGTAATCTTCTTCCAGTCTTTAAACGTGTCAGGTATTAATTTTTTTTTTTAGTTGTTTACATACTCTATTTACTATTATGTGAGATTTATCAGTGGAAATCCAAATATCACGTAATTACGTTGTAACAACCAGCCAGCAATCCCATGTAAAGTAAACCCACTGCAGTAACGGTAAACAAGGCTGTCATTTCTGATACTTTTGCCTTGGTATTTAACATGCAAGACATCATTTCAGCCTTGGAAGTTTCACCATTTTTACTCTAAGAGTGTCGCAGGTAATTTAAATGACTGGAAAGGACACATTGAAGTCTTATGATTTAGACATCTGCCAAGTATTTTAAATTACTATGTTACCAAAGCCTAATTTTACCGGGCACCTGCATGGGGAGAGGATATTGATGCTTGATATTTATGAAGTAACTCCTCGGCGACATCTGAACAAGGCTAGACTAAATTCCGATCGTCCACTTTACAAACTTGTTAATGCGTTATCAGATCGTCAGGTTATAAATAAACTCTTTATTTTTGTTGTTTATTCAACAACAACAAAAATACTTACGTGAAATTTCTACTGATTCTGTTCCAGCACATGACATGGTAATAACTACTTAAAAAATCAATAACAAAATGGAATTTAAAGTTTCATGCCATTATGTGCTAACTGTTGTCACCATCAACAACATAAACAGTGGTGGTGCGTGTGTGCGCGCGAAGGTATTTATTCAATCTCTGCCATTAATCTTCAATAATATAATTTTCTTTTTCTCAATGTATTACAATTTTTTTAGATCAAATTATATCAAACTTGATGCGTAATTTGCATGGTTTGTTTGTTTAAATGTAGCAAGAATGAAGTATAAGCAGGGGGCCGATTAACACAAAAATAATTGTTACCGAGGATGCTCTAAGTAACATGATCAAAATACAATTGATGATGTGTGCAGTTTGTACAGTTTTATTTTAACTCGTACATTTCCAAACTGGGGGTGGAGATAGCTGCTTTTCTTTCCAGTCCGTTTTGAAGTATTCATGCAATATTAGTTATGACATAAGTATTTTTCCTCCCTTATATATTGACGTGTATGAGTGTGCATCGACGTTGGTCTGTGAACACGATAAGTGTGTTTTAGGCTTCTCTAAAAATAAACCAATCAGCGTTGAACAGGTAAACAAGATGGCGATACCCAGGCGATGTCGTGTGAGGTAGTTTGCAGGGGATTTATTGGTTGGCTTACTTGTTTGTTATTGACCAAAATAAGCAATTATAAAATAGACAACAGCTTTTCAGTTGTCACTTGCTATTTCATGCCTCAGGTTTTTGATTTTCATTTGAGTTTTTATTTATGCAAGTGTTGAACTGAGTCCTCTAGCTCTAGGCTTTCCTGTTCACCTGTCCCCGCGTCGTTAGATTTATTCACCGTTAACCTGCTATTTATGGTATCTTTTAGGCTATACTTTGGAACTCTGTTGGCATAAACATTATCACGGACTATTGGCCTATCCCAGGCTGAGGCAATGGTACTTAGGCCTATAGGTGCTATTCTTATGCGAAGAGATAGCAAGCTATTCAGTTTCCTAACTTATTAAACACACACCGGTTTATATATCTTGCCTTTATTTACTTGCTGTCATTTAAATGTGAGGTATATGAAGCAGGGGAGGATTGGAATAAAATAAGGGAAGTGACTTAGGATTAATTGCTTCACTTTACTAGTGCTGATGTGAATTTACACAGTTATAAACCTATTGATATACAATTTGCCCTTCTTCTGTCAAAGGGGCTAATAAAGTGAGCAGTGCAGTCTTAGGGTTAGGCCCTTATTGTTGTGATTACCTGTTGTAATTAAAGGGAAACATGATTAAGCACAATGGACAACCCCACTGACCAGGTCCATTCCATGGCCAATCAACCAGTGGTCTCTGATTGACCCTCTCATGTCCAATCAACCAGTGGTCTCTGATTGACCCTCTCAGATCTGGATGAAACTCCATCAGAATGATCTATTGTGTGAAAAATCAAGAAACAAAAACAAATACAAAGGCTAAAAAAAAAACGTGCATTTGAAAATTGTTGTCACTTGCAAGCGAGAAAACTTATGAGATTTTAAGCTAATTTTAGGAGATGTATCTCTGAACCGAAATATAAAGTAAGGTTTTTTTTGGTTGTTTTTTTGTTTCATGCGTTTATTCTTCACACATCAGATTATTTTGATGGAGTTTCATCAAAACATTAGATGGACAAGCAGGAACTTTTCAGAAAACTAAATGATTTGAGTTATTCTTAGTCATGAGGAACAAGTATAAAGGTATACACCCTTGTCTATTTCCAGTCTAAATAAATTACACAAACTCCCCTGATTTTTTATTTTACTAGCTATGGCAAAAATTAATAATTTTTAAAGTTTTGGTTGCATAACAAATGGTCTGACCATTGTCATCAGTGGAGATGTGTTGTATCAAAATGGTGGACAGTTGAAAGCAGCATCCTGTGGCTTGGAGAGCTAATAGGCATTAGTCAGCTGATCTGTGACATTACTGTAATGCTGAATGCATGATTGTCTTGTGTTGTGATTGGCTTTTCCCAGTGATGAAGAGGGTGGTTTCTTTCACCCATTGAACTGGCTATCATTATGATACATGTGCAAGTAAAATACTAGTATACAGTCTTTCTGGTTTGTGGTGTGCTGTCCTGTGATTTAACACAGATCCCTCACTTCCACTCAAAAGGCCTAGTATAATATCAGTAAGTATTAATATATAACCCCAATCATCTAAAGGGTTCAACTATAAGGTTGATAAGGGTAACCTTGACAATTTTTTAATTTATTTTTTTTTTTTATTTTATTATTTTTTTATTATTTTTTTTTTTCAGGTTAAATATGACACCAGTGTTGAAGTGCTTGTATGTGTTTGCATTGTTTATACTCTTACCAACTGTTTTAACTGTGGACCGAAGTAATTTTAAAACATGTGACCAGAGCGGATTCTGCAAGTAGGTCAACTGCTTTAAATCCTTCATGTAGATGAATAGTAATTTAGTATTATCCATTTGTTTGAAGCTCTGTTCATTCATATGATCTGTACTTGTCATTTTAGCGAAGGATATCTGACTTTATAATATGAGTGAATATTGACAAAGTAAAGTCTAAATCAAACAATGTATGATCTATTCCAGGGATAGATAGAAGTCAAAATCATGACAACCGCCATTTGTTGGTGGGTCAGATTGAGTTTTTGAATAATTTGTCAACCCATGACCAGCATGCTGATTGAGTTTTTATACTTTTTGACAACCATGACAGTTTAATGTTAAAAATAACTTGAAATCTACAAATCTAACCTGTAAGACTATGTTACAGATGTTACATTTGTGGAGTAGAGGCTTTATTTTGGGATATCATTTATTTTGGCCTGACAAAAATTATCAGAACTCATAAAACATATTTTAAATTACCAGTTAAAAGCTAATTGGAATTTGTAATATATTTTTTTAAAGCAAGAATAAAGTTAGGCCATATAGCTAGCTTTTTTATCATTTATATGCATTTGAATCGGTATGTTATTTCCACCTTTTACTCTTTCAAACATTGTGGTTTAAATAATGTAACATGTTATTCAAGAAAAAGAACTGTAAATGCAAGTCATCTGAAATCAGATATGTAATTTTCTGAATTTGGTTTTTGTAACTGATTTTTACAATTTTTGTACTCTGATAATCACTGAAGGGTGGGGGTGGGGGGGGGGGGGGATGTTAACAAGGGATGTGGCCCATCATGTAGGCATATATTGTATATTGATCATATATGTGTAAGATGTTTATTTTTAATTAAAATAATTGACAAGAAAGCAATTTTATTAAGATGCAGGACTGTGTAATGCCTTTGACTTTTTACCTAAAAACATTCGATCTGCATGTTTGCAAGTATTTGTCTCTATTTGTGTTACAATAAAATGATCAGATGAAGTGATGCCTCCCTGATTATATCATCAATACGTTTTTTGACAAGATTCTGAACAGAATGTTTTTAAAGGACAAAATTAGTTTGTAAGTGGCTGTATGTTAAGCTCTGTGGAAGAGCATATGCCACATCACTATGGAAATGTCTGGTACTCTCTCTCCACATAGACGATGCATGTATTGATATAACAACTGACAGAAAAAGGTAGACCTGCTGACTAGATTATCTCTCTTTGAACTGCATGTGACTTGACAGTAAAAGTGTATAAGCATAACAATTTGATGTGTGTTAATATTTATATTTGTATCAAATGACAACAATAAGTTTTATTATATGCATGTGTTATTTCCTTCTTGCAGACGTCATCGAGGAATAGTACCTAACCAGTCCCCTTATGTTGTGTTAATGGACAGTCTGGTCATACATCCTTACAAAATAGAAGTTCAGGTTTTAAATAAAGACAATAATGTCAAACTCCATCTGGAGTTGTTTGCTCTGGAGAACAACATGGCCAGATTGAAGATAAACGAACTGAACCCCATCAAACCCAGATACCAAATACCAAAAGGTGACATCATTATGGAACCAAATTTTGGAGAGTGAGTATACTATAAATGACCACAATTCACTGTCTTTGGGGCTCAAGCTTTATAAAGCCCTCTTCAGGAAACCAGCAAAACGGACACATGGCTTAATTATCACTAAGTGGCTTGTGCTGGCTACATATATGGGCAAGGAAATTCCACTGAAGTAGGGTTAACAATTGTATTGCCAAACTGTGACTGGAAATACATAATTTGTATACTTGTAACATCGAGCTCCACCATGGATTGATATGGCCATGGGTCTACTATAATTTGATTTTCAAATATACATACTTGTATGGCATTAATTTGGAATTTTTTTAATAAATAATAAAAATTCTTATTTTTCAGTTTAAATGTTTTAAAGAAAGAAGAAGGGAGTTTAACAATAAGTATGCATGAAAATAAGGTAGTTATGACAGCTGACCCATTTAGGATTGATTTCTTTGTGGACAATGAGCCTATAATCAGTGTCAACTCCAGAGGACTACTCAAGTTTGAACATCTCCGAACAAAAGAGTAAGTATCTGTCAGTGTTCACAGTTTAATTTAGATTTTTACCATTCAAGGAATCAAGTCTGCCTGTCGACCATCTGGTATATGAGCGAGTCACATGTGTGGCTCCGGCAATCATAGGGCTGGTTTTTACGAGGTTTCCTCTCGATTTTCCACCGTAATAAGGCTGTATACAGTGTGAAGTGGACAATCCGTTGTTGATAGAAGTTATAGGGTATATATTTTTCAGACATGAGCAAGATTAAAGAAACTTTCATTGATAAATACACAACTATGTTCGCAGAAATGACAGATGTCTCAAGATTGAAGCATACAGTTTTGTACAATGTAAAAAGGGTAGGGAAAGTCCTTTGTGACGATGGATGATTTCTCAAAATTAAGAAACTAAAATACATATTTTCTTCTTGAATCCGAAGAGGTACCTAGTTGCTGCCTTCAATCTGTCCTCTTAAAAGATCATAAGTATTATTCCTAAGAAATGAAAACCCTTCTTATACAGTGTTTCCGTTTACCGAAAATTCTCAGTCTCTGACCGAAAAAAAATCTTGTGGACCGGTAAATTTACTGAGGTCC
>JAVFBW010154880.1:0-12002 GCA_034783835.1 Mopalia ciliata
CCTGTTTTCCACCTTACAACCCCCCAATCAAACAAACAATCAAAATATTCTCCAGTATGTCACTCTTGGAAAGAAGTGTAACATTTTAATGATGGACAAATTCCCACATATATATGCAGGATCTGATCTAGGTGTATAGGTATGTGTAATTTTTATGGAGATCTGGGAATGGGGCGAGATATATTTCGCTTAAAAAAACATAAAACAGTGGAGATGGAGAGTTTGGGCACCCAGGCCCCATAAAATGGGCTGAAAATGGGCCAACAACCCCTGGAGGTTTTCTAAAATTATAGATCTGGCAATTTTTCAAAGACCTCTACATTCACATATTAACAAATTTTTTAGTAAATGATTGTGATCAGATATAAAAATTAAATGTAATATGGCACTATATTCAATGTTATTAGTGTTATTATGATTTGTGTACCTCAAGTCTTGTTGTCCAGAAGAAATTTTTGTCAGTGCCATATAAAAAAGTTTTTGGTTCAGTAACGGAATTCACTGTGTTAAATGTTAAAAATCTTGTTTTGTGTTCCTAGATAAGAATCCATTTTGTTTATTGATGGAGTATGTTGAATATGGAAGTCTGGAAAAGGCACTACATAAGTCTAGGACACCAGGCTTGGAACAAGATAGTCTAACACGTGAAGTTCTCTATTCTATCTGTCATGGTGTCGCTCTGGTAAGTTGAAAAGGGTGAAAATCATAAAAGTATTTTTTTCAAACTATAACACAATAAAGGTACCTTTTTAAAACTCTTTGTTAGCAAAGATGAACCTACAAAGTTTGGTTATTATTTCAATCTGCTGTAGTTAAGTAGCTCCCCTCACCCCGGGAACATAGTTATGCATGGCGCATGATGTACAGGTGTGATTATACTTTGTCTTTAGTGTTACTATCTGTTTAAGGCTGTAAGGTATAGGCTTACATTGTCCACACTCCGTTATACATCATAACACTACTATGTACATTGAAAGTAAATGCATATGATATGTGTATTAGTTGATCTGGATCTTCTGTGAAATTTGCTGGATCTAATGAGTAACCAATGATTTAAATCTGTGGATTTTTGTTCTGATGTAAAACAGTGGGTCTAGCTCGGAAATGTAACGACTGATCTGGCTAAAATTTGTATCAATTGTTCTTGCTCCGAGTTGTATGCAGTGATCTGGCTCAAATTTGTATCAATTGTTCTAGCTCCGAAATGTATCAGGTGGTCTGGCTCTGAAATGTATCCAGTGATCTGGCTCTGAACTGTATCAGTGATCTGGCTCTGAAATATTTTCCGGTGATCTGGCTCTAATATGTATCAGTTGCTTTTGCTCTAGAATGTATCAGGTGATCTGGCTGTAATGTATATCAGTTGTTCTGGTTCTGAAATTTATCAATTGCTCTGGCTGTAATGTTTCAGTTGTTTGTGCTCTGGAATGTATCAGATGATCTGGCTGTAATGTGTATCAGTTGTTTGTGCTCTGGAATGTATCAGGTGATCTGGCTGTAATGTGTATCAGTTGTTTGTGCTCTGGAATGTATCAGGTTATCTGACTCTTCTGTGTGTCAGTTGTTTTTGTGAATCATTTGATATTTGTGATATGAATAAGATAATCCTGCTTCGATGTGAATCCTATGATCTGTTCTAATGTGATTCTGATGCGTACTGTATGTAGTGATTTGTATAATGTGTATATCATATCTGTCAGATGATCGGGTTGTGATATGTAAATAGTAGTTTCTGGCTTTTATGGGTATTAGGGGATTTGGCTCTGATATTTTTTGTTGAAAGGCTAAACGTGGGTGGTTGGAGGGAACTTCATTTTGCCCTGGTGCTTTCTGAGCTAAAGGGGAACAGGAAGCTGATATGTTTGTAGTGTCTATTACACCCTGTTGTTGTCCGGCATTTGTCCCGTCTTGTCTTTGTTTGTTGCCAGTGATGTCTAGGGTGGTTTCCTTCACCCATTGGACAGGCACGTCGTCATATAAGTGAAATACCCTTGAGTACGACGTTAAACCCAATCAAACAAAGCAAGGCTAAATAGTTGAATTAAAAGAGGTTTGGATGTGACCAAGTTACTAGTTGTTGATGAATTTTATTGACAGGGTATGAGTTACCTTGCCAATGCAGGTATTATTCATCGAGACTTGGCTGCCAGGAATGTTTTGCTCACCTCAGACTGGCAACCTAAGATAACAGATTTTGGATTGGCACGAGTGTTGAATAATGATTATTACAGTGCCAAGAGCCAACACGAGTTACCACTTTCATAGTAAGTATATCGGCACATGTTTACATCAATATTCTCAAAGATTAGTTACTAGTTACTTGATTATACCTGGGATGAGGATGTACAATTCTAGTTTACCTTAATGGGGTATACCAATCTGATAACAAGTAACCAAAATAGATTTTTGACTGGTATGTTGATATGTATAATCTGGGACGAGTATGTACATGGATTAGAAATTCTGCTATACTTGGAGTCATCGAACCGTGAATGTGTTACTAGGCTAGCTCGTTCCAAACGACACATTGGGCGTGTTGGTCAAACTGTTAAAGTGTGTCCAGTATAGGCAAGTGCAGTTTAGTGAGTATCAGTTAGGCTAGCTTGGCCTACTGAGCAGACTTCATATGGTTAAAAGTGAACAGGATGTAATTTATGAAATGTGTATTTAGACAGTTTTATATCGTGTATTGTAAGTTTGGAAATGTCCAGAGACCATACTGGATAGCAATTTACTGAAGTAAAATATATTCAGCTTGTGTCCAAAAGAACAGTGTATACAATATTTTACATCTGTTTTTTTATCATTTATTTAATGCCAGTGTCGAGGATGCAGATTTCCTTCATCTATTGAGTTAGCTACCTATTATTTGAGTCAAACCCCAAACAAATAAACAAATAAATTAAAATTTGTTCAGGGTTGATCATTTTCAATTTTTCTAAAGTGAAAAACAACTTTGAATTATCCATATTTGTAAATTTCTTTCTTGTAGTTACTCTCCCGAGGCGTTGTCTCATAATAGGTTCACAGTGAAAGCTGATGTCTGGACATATGGCATTCTGCTATGGGAGATTTACACCAGAGGAGAGAGACCTAAGCTAACTTCTCATAGTCAGTTGACAAAAGGTGAACGCCTGTCTAAACCTCCGGACTGTCCCCCTTTGGCAGATCAACTTATGAGACAGATGTGTTGGCTGTTAGAGCCTAAAGATCGGCCAACATTTGAGGTCATTGTCAAGTTTATCAAGGATCATCTGAACTGGAATCAGTGGAAAGACTTTACCTCTTGTTAGTATCATCCACTCACAGAGTTCCACTGTGGGATTTCTGAATCAACACAGTTGCCTCCCCTTGTTATATTCATAGTGAATTATAATTAAACACATCAACATGTGGCATATTATGAGACAGACCTGCTCCAAACACATGTGGATCCACTATAAATTGTGTCATGACTGCCGAAATAGTGCGTTATTCATTATGAAGATGTTTTTTTTCCCATGGTTTTGTCCTGCTTTTCTACTGTATTTATTGTTTAAATAAGACCGGCTGTGAACTTGCCATACAATGACACAAGTCAACTGGGTACATAGTATAAACTTAGTACAATGTTGAACCCCAGTCAAATAAACAAGCATAGCTATTTGTACAGTTTTCTTCATTTTCTTCAAATTTTTCTTATGTGTACTCATATATTGGTGACCAATAAGTGAATGGGAACAAATTGTTCAACTACATGTATCAAATCCAATTTGAAAAAGCAGTTGACCATTATAGTTTTTGTTGCAAAGCTTACATTTTACAATGTCTTTTTATCCTTGGAGGAGTCAGTAGCTTTTTAAACTGTGTAGATATTCTCATGGCCCCTCATATCCACATTGGGCCAGTGCGGTAATCTTTTGCGTTAAAACCTAAAAATCAGTCCTTTAAAATTTTGTGAGATAACCTAACATTTGCATTTTCCCATGGTTTGCCGATTTTTCAAATACGCAAATGTGTCTTGGTGAAAAATTAAGCAAAATTGCTTTAAAATACAAACTTTATTCATTATCACAAAAAAAAATTGTCAAAGTCAGTAGCAAAATCACAAATTAAAAGGCATTTTAATTGTAAGCAAGAAATTGTGTCCTTAAAAATGGATACTTATGTCTGAATTTGAGTTAATATAATTGCTCTCACACACATATAACAAATACTGGACACTAAAGAAACTTTTACATATGAAATATCTGTGTTTAAATGAGTGGAAATAATGTATGTCCGCATTTCTTGACTTTGAGATCATCTTCCATCAATTGCAGCAAACTAAATCAGCATTCCATGGACAATGAACAAGTGTCTCATGGTCTGTACATACCATGCTACCTTCATAGCATTGTCGTGTCTTTCCTTATGTTAACAATTAAAAGAAAATAAAGCCAAACATATACAGTATCGAAACATTGTGTTCTATCATAAAACAAGAAGTGGTTATCCAGAAACAGTTTAATTAAAATAAGGCCCAATCATTTTTTTGGCTTCTAGATTTTTTCACTATATGTGGTGTTCTGAATTTACACTATTATGTCCCTGTTAATGAGACTGAGCCACAAAGATTAGAAAATCCATGTAGGGCCTACACATTTCCAGTTAGAATATCCAGTGGTCGAAATGTTGCCTGTCTACCTGTCATTGTCAAGTGGATTTTCACAAGCGACAGGTGAAATAAAATCCACCTGTTATCCAACAGATTATTTTAAAAAAAGAATTAATATTTCAATAAATTTCAATAAAAAAAATGAGTGTGTTCACTTATTTTTTGCTCTGATGACTCACAGAGCAAAGAATAAGTGAACACACTCATATTTTTTTATCAACTTACACAGAATTTTTAAAAATATTAATTCTTTTTTAAAAATACTGGTAAATAATAAATATGATGCTTAATTCACATCTAAGTGACTGTTAAAAACTGACAAAAGGACAGGTAGAAAAATAAACTACCTGTCTCCTACAACAGGTGAAAATTTTAAAACATTTCAATCCCTGAATAACCCACCATCATAACACACACACAGACACAATTATTATAGTCTAATTTTGTTCCAGGACTCATGAGAATATATCCCTTTAAATATATATTTTTAAAAATTAAAAATAAATAAACATCAACAGTCAATAGATTCATCGTTATGACAATCTGTTAATACTGTGTCAGATCATTATTGAGTTTTTCTAGAACTGCCCCACAAATTCTCAGGGATAGACATTGTGCCTTGGTGATCTCTGTCCTTCTTCTGCTATAGATTTTATCTGAAGCTTATTAAAATTTATGAAGCTTAAATCCAAACAGGCCCCCATAATTTTCTAAAATTGTATGTACTTTTTTTCCCCAATATTTTCATTTGTATGGCCCAGGCCTGTTCTGTAGTCTTTATCAGCAGAACCCTAAAATCATCCCTATAAAATGTTGAGAGGTAACCTAGCATTTGACGCTGTTTTGCTGATTTTTTAAATACATAAATGTACATTTATGAAAAATTAAGCAAAAAGGCTTTATATTACAAACTTTGTTGATGATCAGATAGTCCATATCAAAATCAGTAATAAAATGCAAATTTAGACGAACACTTCAAACAATTCGGGAAACCTATAAATGTAAAGTCCTCCTAAAATAAGTTCTGATAACCATGGGAAAACCCTGTTTGGTCCATTCTCCAAAAGAGCACAGGCCTGCGATCTGTCTCCCTGACCTCCCACTAAGGGCAGTTTGTTTGAAGAGTATCAATACTGTCTTTACTTAGCATTGGAGAAAAATTAACTTTCCAACATTATGGAAACGCTTCACATCTTGGTTGTGCTAGTGTCAATTATTGTTGGAGTACACCACTGTCATATAAGTGCAAAGCCCTTCAGCATGGCGTAAAACACCAATCAAACAATCAATTACCTGGTAATCTGTTGTAAATTTATCTCTTTAGATTTCAGAATGGTTTTGAGAGTTTGGTTCTGAGAATGAATTCTGAATTGTTTTAAATTCTCAACCATGTCCTTTAACAACTGATCATAGGTACATGTAATATTGAATTGTTTATCTATATCAATCATGGCCAACAGAAATAAAGCTGTACATCAGTTGGGGTGTCCAAAATACTTATAGTGTACCTATATTTTAATTTGGAATCTATCAAGAAAGGGAAAGTATTTCTTTCAAATTGATTACTATTCTCTTTTAAGTATGTTTTGTTTTTTGGACGACCTGTATAGTTTGTTATGTGAACAGACCTCCAGATTCTGACTATATGTAAACCTGGCCTTACCAGTGCCTGTCTGCTCACTTTGTGTGCTCATATTACTGCAGTTTGCTCAAATGATTGTGTGATAAATTGTATTTTTTCTTTATTAAAGTCTGTAACTTAATGTTTTTGTGATATAAACCTTTCATAACATAGTTTGAACAAAATGAGAACAATGTTATTAAGCTTACCCTATCACTTCTAGCAGTTGGGACAGAGAAATAGGCTTTATCACAAGGGGTCTTACATGTTCTTTCTGTGGACTGTCCCAAAATTAGGGTGTCCCAAATTATAGAAGTTATAGGGTATATATAATGAGAACAATATACAAAATTATGATTTCTGTGATATCTGCTTTGTTTTTGTGTCATTTGTAAAAACGATTTTGTAAAAAAGAGTGAAGTACACAGAATAGTTTTGTCTTCACACCCCTGGGAAGTTTATTTCTAAAATGAAGTCCTATGTTAACTGCTTGTCTATTCAAGTCCAACCTCAAACCAACTTTAAAATAACCTAACTTTTTATGTGCAGTGTTGTTTTGTGTTTTATGCAATTCTTGCAACGGCTATGTCACATTTTAAAACAATAACCACAAGTGGTTTGATCAATGGTTTTTAGAGCAGTCCAATGGGAATCTCCTAACGTCAAAAATGGACAATGCAAGCCGTCCTCTGATGTCAAAATGGTTGAGATTCATAGGCTTTCCAGTAACGTCACAATGCATAAATGTGTTGAACGTCATTTAAAAGCAATTGTCTTAGACTATATACATGTACAACATATAAGCAGAACAATCACATTGCAATATGACTTGGACCAAGGACAATCCTTGTACAAAAATAACATTGAATATTAAAGCTCTTCAAGTTGTCAAAACGATCCCATTTGCCAGATGATTGGTTCAAGGGCATTGCCACATTTTAAGATTTATCACCATATGTATATATTTTTTATTATAAAAATATGTTGAAGTTTTGAGTGAAGAATTCAAATGATGTTTAATATTGTTAAATACTTGTTTTCCTACTTAGCTGAAATAAAGCATATCACAGTTAATGTGTTATATTATTTGTTTAAAGTTGTATTTTATAATGATGGGATTATATTAATTTAGGAAAACCCCATTTACTGGTATGGAGGCAATTTACATTAATTGTTCTGACCAAGGTTTGATTTATGTGGAAAAAAAATACCTTTTTCAGAAGTCATGAAGTTTTGTGATTCTGGCTGATCCTTATTGGACCACTCATGGAAGTACCCTTCATGAGTTTTAGCCCTTGAACATTAAATGGTTAATATAGAATAATGTCAGATCTATATAGTGACAATGTATTATCGGGGAAGTAAATTGGATAAGATTTTTATCAGATTGTATTTTTTGTGCAAGTGTTATCGAAAGAAAACTAAATGTGTGCCCGATTCGCTACAGGAAACATGCTGGAACTTTGTGTGCCTGATCTGCTACAGAAAGCCTGGTGGAGCTTTTTGTGCCTGTAAGCTCATTGCTAGGGAGCTGTTACATGAAGCCAGGTAGAGCTTTGTTCTCCTATATGCTCTTACATGTATCTGTGGAGCTGTTACTGGAACCCTGGTGAAAGATATGTGCTCCTGAATGCTCTTAGCAATGGAGCTGTTATTTGAAACCAGCTTTGTGCTCCTGAATGCTCTTATCTATGGAAGGTTTATATGAGTTTCTGTGACCTGCTCTCATGCTCTCTCAGCTATAAAGGAACTGCTAAAAGAATCCCTGTGCAAGCTCCATGTCCCTGATGCTCTCCAAGCTATGGAAATGGCACAAGAAGCTTTGCGTACATGGGTGCTCTCTGAGCTTTGGAACTGCTACAGGAATCTTTGTTTGATGTTTGTGTGAACTGGAACAATATGCTCTGTATGATTTTCATGTTTGCTGATGGTCTTTCGAATTAAACTAACACAAGCTTTGTGAAAGCTTCGTGTTCCTGGATGCTATCTAAGGTATACAACTAGCACAAATTTTGGAGGATCTTTGTGTTCTGTGATGCTCAGTAGGCTATAGATCTGGCACAAGAAGTTTGTGGGATCTTTTTGTCCCTTGATGCTCTCAAAGCTATAGAATTGAGGTAAGGTCTTAGGGATCTTGGTGTTCCCTGGTGCTCTTAGCTATAGAACTGTCACAAGCTTTATGGGATATCTGTGTTCATCGATGACCACTTAACTAGAGAACTGGCACTAGAAGTTTTGTGAGAGCCTTTTGTTCTCTGATGCTCACTAAGATATATAACTGTTACAAGAAGCTTTGTGGAATCTCCCAATTCCCTGAAACTCTCAAATCTTAAGAACTGGCACAAGTTTTATGGGAGCTTCGTGTTTCTCAAGGTTCTCTTAGCTAAAGAACTGACACACAAAGCTTTGTGGGATATCCCTGTTGCTCTCTTAGCTTTAAAACTTACACAAGAAGCTTTGTGTGAGGTTTTTGTTCCCTGATGCTCTCGAAGCTGTATAACCGATACAAGAAGCTTTGTTCCCTGATGCTCTCAAAAGCTATAGAACTGGTACAAGAAGCTTTGTTCCCTGAGGCTCTCAAAGCTATATAACTGATACAAGAAGCTTTGTTCCCTGATGCTCTCAAAGCTGTATAACTGGTACAAGAAGCTTTGTTCCCTGAGGCTCTCAAAGCTACTGAACTGGTACAAGAAGCTTTGTTCCCTGAGACTCTCAAAGCTATTGAACTGGTACAATAAGCTTCGTTCCCTGAGGCTCTCAAAGCTATAGAACTGGTAGCAGAAGCTTTGTTCGCTGATGCTCTCAAAGCTGTATAACTGGTACAAGAAGCTTTGTTCCCTGATGCTCTCAAAGCTGTATAACTGGTACAAGAAGCTTTGTTCTCTGTATAACTGGTACAAGAAGCTTTGTTCTCTGATGCTCTCGACGCTATTGAACTGGTACGAGAAGCTTTGTTCCCTGAGGCTTTTAAAGCTATTGAACTGGTACAAGAAGCTTTGTTCCCTGATGCTCTTAAAGCTGTATAACTGGTACAAGACGCTTTGTTCTCTGATGCTCTCAACGCTATTTAACTGGTACAAGAAGCTTTGTTCCCTGAGGCTCTCAAAGCTATTGAACTGGTACAAGAAGCTTTGTTCCCTGATGCCCTCAAAGCTGTATAACTGGTACAAGAAGCTTTGTTCTCTGATGCTCTCAACGCTATTGAACTGGTACAAGAAGCTTTGTTCCCTGATGCTCTCAAAGCTATTGAACTGGTACGAGAAGCTTTGTTTCCTGATGCTCTCAAAGCTGAATAACTGGTACAAGAAGCTTTGTTCCCTGGTGCTCTCAAAGCTATTGAACTGGTACAAGAAGCTTTGTGGGATCTTCATGTTTCCTGATGTTCTCTAAGCTATTGAACTGGTACAGGAAGCTTTGTTCCCTGATGTCATCAAAGCTGTATAACTGGTACAAGAAGCTTTGTTCCCTGATGCTCCCAAAGCTGTATAACTGGTACAAGAAGCTTTGTTCCCTGATGCTCTCAAAGCTATTGAACTGGTACAAGAAGCTTTGTGGATCTTCATGTTTCCTGATGTTCTCTAAGCTATAGTACTGCCCTTAGAAGCTTTATGGGAGTTTTTTGCTTCCTAATGCTCTCAAAGCAATAGAATGGGCACAAGCAACTTTGTTGGAGCTTTGTTTTCCTTGATGCCCTTTGAGCAATAGAGCGGCAAAAGAAGCTTTAAAATTTTGTGGCATCTTTGTGTTCCCTGAAGTCCTCGAAGCGATATGGCTGGCACAAGAAGCTTTAAGGGAGCTTTGTTCCCCAAGGCTCTCTAATCTTTAGATTGTTTGATTGGTGTTTAACGTCGTACTCAAGGGTATCTAATCTTTAGAAGTGGAACAAGAAGCTTTGTGAAAGCTTTGGGCTCCCCAATACTCTTTAATAAAAACAACTGGCACAAGCTTTATTGGATATTTGAGTTCATCGGGAAACCAAGAGGAAACTTTTTTCAGAACCACCCGCATGATTGCCAGAGCCATGATGTGTGACTCACTTATAAACCTGATGGTGGACTGACAAACTTGATCCTGCGAACAGTACATCGAAATAGGATAAGTAAGTGAACATGCCAAATGCTGAGCCACAACCACGAACCCAAGTTATGGAAGGAGTCAACAATGCAAAATGATGTTGACAGATGTTTAGAGCTGATCATTATATCCTTATGCATTAAAGTTCCTCTATAACACCACAATCACATGCCATACAAACTTTAATTACCAGGAATAATACACAAAGAACAGATTGATGGTTACAATTCCCTCAGATGGACAGAAATCTATTACAATGCTATGTAATTCAAAATTAGTTTTTTTTTCTGACACAACAAGCAGAATATCTTGTAAAGTTGTGTTATTCTGACACAACACACAGAAAATCTTGTAACTGTGTTATTCTGACATAACAAACAGAAAACCTTGTAAAAATGTGTCATTCTGACACTACAAACAGAAAATCTTGTAACAGTGTGTCATTCTGACACAACAAACAGAGATAACTTGTAAAATTGTTGTATTCTGACACAACAAAAGAAGATAACTTGAAATATTTTGTTATTATTATGACACAAACAAAGATTACTTGTAAAGTTGTGTTACTCTCAAGAGATATGCAAGAGATAACATGAAACATAATTTTGACACAACAAATATATTTTCCTTTTGTTCTAAAATACACACAAAAATATGATATCAACAATAATACATAAAAAACAAACACAAAAGAACAGGAATAAATAATACACTAAATCCTTATCAGTTTGTATGGGAGTTATATACTCAAGAATAAAACACAAAAAAGAAACAAATACGAAATAAAATGTTTCACTCTTTGATATATCAGTTTTAATACAGATATATTAATATATATTGTGTGAAGTCCTGTGTGTAATATGAATTTAAATAGCACTACATCTTTGACTAGTATTTCACTATCATGGGACTTTCATATGCTCATAAAACGTTACATGTAAACATGTATTCTTAAAACTTGGGAATCTCAATGATAAACATCTCACTTATTTTAATATGTATTTTCCTACACTTTGCTACGAGTATTTTAACATGAATTTCCCTCACACTTAAGCTTTGCTATTTAAATATGATTTTTCCTAAAACTGAGCTTCAAGTATTTTAACATGTATTTTCCTCACACTTTGCTATTTTAATAGGCCTATGTGTTTTCCTAAAACTTAGCTACATCTCTTTTAACATGTATTTTCTTCACACTTTACTATTTTAACATGTTTATCTCTCACACTTTGCTTTTTTAATTTGCATTTCTCTAACACTTTGCTATTTTAAACTGTATTTTCCTAAAACTTAGCCACATGTATTTTAACATGTAGTTTCCTCACACTTATTTAAACATGTTTTTCTCCCACACTTCACTATTTTCCCTCATCTTTGCTATTTTAACATGTATTTAAAATGTATTTCCCCTAATCTTTGCTATTTTAACATGTATTTCCCCTAATCTTTGCTATTTTAACATGTATTTCCCCTAATTTTTGCTATTTTAACATGTATTTCTGGCATACTTTGCTATTAAAACTCGAATTTTTCCAACACTTAGCCTTTTAAACAAGCATTTTCCTTAAATTACACTATCTAAACTCGATTTTAATATGTATTTCCCTCATGCTTTGCCTTTTTACAAAGCATTTTCCTCTCAACTCTATTTTAATGGGTTGTGTGTTTATA
>JAVFBW010154891.1:0-12000 GCA_034783835.1 Mopalia ciliata
ATCAGGAAAACTACATTTGTTTAATAGGCGTACAATTGCGACCGATTCTGAAGAGAAGCATTACTAGGTCTGATTCGTCGGGAAAATAAAATGATGTAGACTACAATAAAAATACTGAATAAGAATAAACCCGTCGCCAAAAATAATATTCACTCTTTATTTGTCACTTTAATTGGCATTTTCATAATGGAATGTATGGTTTTGTATTGTTGGCTGTAAATATGCGAATGTTCGACTCTTT
Organism: Mopalia ciliata; assembly: GCA_034783835.1. Taxonomy (NCBI): domain Eukaryota; kingdom Metazoa; phylum Mollusca; class Polyplacophora; order Chitonida; family Mopaliidae; genus Mopalia; species Mopalia ciliata. The sequence goes on from JAVFBW010154891.1 coordinate 242, forward strand.
GCAATCTGCACTCAACCTACATACAGCATAGGTCACTGTCTGCGCTTTGCTTTGTTGTTGTTGTTGTAATCTCGCTACAGTGCATAATTCCTGATCATTTCGACTTGGGAGTGTGCCCTGCTTAGGCTTAACTTGCACAGCATGTGGAATATATTCCTATAGTCTTTGTATTCGTCTTGAAATCTTCACAAGACGAGGGCAGCAAAATGAAGGTTGAATACGGTCCTTTGCTGTGGGGGGAAATCATTTCTCAGTTTTTTCAGTGATAAGTGGAAAGCTTTGTTACATATTTAAAATAAAATTTATTTTCCGCATATGTGAAATACTTATGTGAAAAAGAATTCCACGGCTTGCCATACGTGTAACAGTTATTACCCAGCAAGCCAAACAACGTTGCGACAACGTTTTGATTTGGTATTGTTAGTACGATTTTACGTTGTTGTTACGGACTTTATGGACTACCAGTTATGTTGCCATAACCTTGGAATACAACCACACGGCAACGAAACAGAAACGTAATAGCTACGTTGTAATATTGTTGTTACAAAATTTCGCAAAATTGTAATTACGGTGTACAAAACGCTATCAAATCACACCTAAGTCACAATGCGCCGATTTTTGTCGTTATGTACAACGTTAAACTACAGCGTTTTCCTGTGAAGTTTTGACAACGTTATAATAACGTTGTATCAACTGGTACAAAGTAACAACTAAATTTCAGTGTAGATTTATGTTGCAGTATAGTCATTATTTGGTTACTGTGCAACGTTACCAATGTATTGCTGGTATACAACGTTGCAGCTACGTAGTGCGTTTGCTGGATACATACATAAAGGGCGGGAACTTCTCCTACGCCGAGACCCTTTGGTACAACCGTACTTCAGCCACCCTGTATATAGAAAATAGATCTCAAGTATCAACGCTGTAACATATTTCGGGTATAGTGCCACAAGAAACGAACTTAAACGTGTTGCACAATGGGTTTATTGGTGTTTAAGAACCCCGTTACCACTCAATCGCCATGTACACCCCGTCCACACACCCGCACACCTACAAGCAAACATCAAATCACTCCTAAGTATTTGACTAAGATTTATCAAGTAGATATCTAAAAGTAAAAAATAGGACGAATGTCCATTGTGTTGATACGAGTTTAACTCAGATGTTGTGAGACATTCCCAAACCAAACTTACAGGACAACTCAAAGACGTAGCATCCATGCCAGCACCCCTCTCCTATCAAACAAAAAAGTTAGTATTATGTCCGTGATCCACGGATGGTCCCACCCCCAATGTTTTTTAATAGGTCTAATCGGATCATTGAAAATGCTACCATATGTAGACCAAGTTACAATTCGTATGTTAACATTCTTTTATTACTTTTTAGCTTACAAAAGCCTATCAAGTCAGATTTGGTTACAACTGTTGACTGCGGACAGAGCATAATGGATAATACATAAAATGATATTCTCACAAAGAATATATCAATAATTACACAAAGATAAGTTCATAAGTCCATGCTTGTGCCTGTACCTAAAACAGCATGCAGTTGATTTCCTTATTCTTATTTACTCCCAGTTTGATAGATAACCTGTGCTAACTTTGAATAGTCAGAACCTAAGAAAGCACTACAATTATGTAAAAGCTCTGCAACTTTTTTAAGAAGGATTCTCTGCTTGGTGTCATTATTTTATTTTGATCAGGCTTTTTGTCCACAAGTACTGTATTAGGTGATAGTGGGGGGCTTAGAAAAGCTACTAGGCGTTCCCGTCCGTTACACGTGTTTGTAAACACGCTAGTTTGAAAACAAATTTTCCGATTAACTTCAAATTTGGTATGTAGCTTCATCCTGTTAAGACTACTGATGGGATTGCCTTTCACCAAACTCCGTAAAACGAAATAGCCATTGTTACATAGTTTTAAAATAACCGTGCCTTTAGTATATGAGTAGGGAATAAATTCACTGATTAACTTGAAGCTTGAAATATAGCCTCCTCCTATTAAGAGAACAGATGGGATTGAATTTCAATCAATTCTGTATAAAGGCAAAACACTATATGGATGGCAACGTCTCATTTTTTTAGGCAACGTTTCAATGTCTATTATGAGTTTATCGGGCCCCCCTTCCTCCTTTGCATGATATATATGAAGCCCTTTGTTTGTTTTACTGCAAGGACTTACGCCATTCAAAGATGAAATTCTGTAAAACAAAATAGTCGTCATTGCATGATTTTACAATATTTAGACCTATGTGTTGTGAACAGGATTAGTTGGGATAAAATTCACAGATTCTCTTTAAACCTGGAAGTAACTTTCTTCCTATACTAAGACATAGGATAGGACGGCATTTAATCAAATTACAGAAAAACAATATGGTAGTTATAACATAATTTTATAATTGTCACGCCTTTGTGTTGTGAACAGGATAACTTGGGATAAAAAAACTTGAAACCTGGAAGTTAGCCTCTTCCTATTAAAACATATAGCAAAAGATTGTATTAAATCGGAAAACAATATGGCCGTCATAACATAATTTTTCAATACTCACGCCTTTGTGCTGTGAACATGATAATTTGAGAACAAATTCACTGAATAACTTGAAATTTGTACGATAGCTTCCTCTCGTTAGGTCAAAGGATGTGATTTCATTTCTCCAAATTCCGTCAAACAAAAGTGTTGTGAACACAAGACTTGAGAACAAATTCACGGACTTATTTCAAACTTGGAAAATAGTGTCATGCAGTTAAGACAGATTGCATTGCATTTCACCTAATTCCTCAAACTAAAATGGCCATCACCCAAACCCAATATTAAATTCAAACTTTTCTGTTGATAACATAGATGTGCTTGTTTTTCACTAATTTTTACTAAAATATGGCCGACATTGAATGCTGCACCAATATGGTGATAAACACCATAACTTTTATACTCTTTGAAAGAGAAACTATTCTTAAATATAATTAGGAAAAGGTGATTTGACTGGGATTTTGAGCATATTTTTTTTTACTGTGGTGAACCTGCTTGCTATTTTGCTTCTTTTTTCTTCTTTTTTAAAATTTTCTTAAAGTTTTTCATGACATGCAGAGCGTTAACCCTGCTCTGGATGAATATAGAAAAGTCAGTTTTTGTTTGTTTTGGTTCTGTCCGGCGAGTAGTAGGCCTATGAGTATAAAACGACATATTGCATTTACTCCGCTAAACACCACTAGAGAATGATTTGTCAGTTATGAGGTTGTTAAACGAGGGATATAAAGTAGGACACTAAATTGCGGATCATTGTATGTTGAATGGCGAGGTTATTGTTAGATGTATTTATGAACTTAGAATGGGCTTCCATACTTCTCGTTTAATGCATAAACTAGACAGATAGCAAACTCAAACCCACGCATCGGTCGCTTCTGCTTGAATCAAAACCAAGAAAGTAGTCAAGCCGTGGTTGGGTTGCCGAACCTCCTCCATAATATCACACATAACTTGCCCTGTTCGGGTCTTTTCAACTCACACCACCAAATTGTTCGAATACCAGCCTTTTTGAAGTTTGCTACACCGAAAAGTATTGCACTTACGTATATGCCTTTAAAAAGACCGATTAATATATAAAGGAATAAAACTGGGCTACCCACTCAGTCTTTATTTTTTATTTTTTATTTTGGCAGCAGATCTGATGTCAAAATTAAACAATAGACAGATATTAAGGATATAGAATCAGAAATTGAAAAAAGGACCTGCATAACGAAATATGCTGACGATACAAAGCTTTTGTGAGTGATGAAGATTCCCTGGCAGCACCAATGAAAGTAGGCCTAGTTCATAATTTCGGTTGTTAAATTAAAAAAATATGTGGCGATTTGGTTTGTTAAATGGAAGAATAGATATGATAAACCCGGAAGAGTTAAATGGAAAGAAGGTAGCAAAGTAGGTATAAAGATTTTTGGGGTGTATATCTATAGTAATGCATCTGCGTGCGACATTCAAAGAACTGGAACAACCGCATAGACTATTATAGTATACGCTCGTATAACCAGCGATCGGCTTACAGTAGCCAAACTGACTGTACCCAAACGCTGATTCATATAGCAAAGCTTTTCAGGTAAAGGGCCGCGGAGTTAGTCTCTAGACTCACACAAAATTCTATTGGTTGATCTGGTCACATGAGCATACAGATTTGCAAAATAGTGGAGCAAAGTTTAGACGACAGGTGGCACCACCTGTAGGTCGACATACGCCAAAATCAATCCCAAGCGACGTCTTATCACATGGAACAAGCATACTAAGTTTGATTGGAATTCAATAAGCGGTTTTCAAGTTAACGTCTGAAAAGCAAAAAGTTGAAGGACGGACAGACAGACGGACGGACAATCCCATAACATAATACGTCCCGTCAAATGACGGGCGTATAAAAACTAGGGCATTAAATAAATTGGTTTTCGATAAAGCAAAATATACAATCAACAACACTTGTTCTTCTGTTTGCCTTCTTTGCTAACTGAATGCTGGTATATGTGAACAACAACATTGACTTATGTAGTAAAGGATAAATAAATAAGCCAAATAAAAAGTCACAATGATGCTGGTATATGCAGGCTGCAGCATTAATTTATGCCTTGTACGTCCAGAAAGGTACGTTCGTATAACCAGCGATCGGCTTACAGTAGCCCATACTTACTATACCCTATATACGCTGGTTCATATAGCAAAGCTTTTCAGGTAAAGGACCGCGGAGTTAGGCTCTAGATTCACACAAAATTCTATTGGTTGATCTGGTCACCTGCGCATACAGATTTGAAAAATAGCGGAGCAAAGTTTAGACGAGAGGACTGTATGCTCATGTGACCAAATCAACCATCAGAATTTTGTGTGAGTCTAGAGCCTTACTCTGCGGTCCTTTACCTGAAAAGCTTTGCTATATGAACCAGCGTATAGGGCACAGTCAGTATGGGCTACTGTAAGTTGATCGCTGGTTATACGAGCGTACCAAAAAGGTGGAATTACATCAGATCGGACTGCACGCCATTTCAAAAGCCGTCACTGTATTATATTTTAAGAGTTTATTGAAACGTAGACGTATAACCTGGCTGGTCCGATTGTTTAATGCGCACTGCAGGAATCAGCTGTTTACGTACCCGGTAGTCATTGTACCTTTTCACATGTAGACCCAGGCCTTTTATATAGACACCTGATTTTAAACGAATGTGCTTATTGAAAAATACACAAAAACGCGATTATAAAGAAACATCATGTGTGAATTAACACACACAAAAATACAATATTATAAACAAATGTGTTTATGTGCTGGTTTAAAACACGTTAAAACATCAGAAATCGTTTTTGATAATCAACAAACATGGAACATAACATAAAATTAATGTCCACCACGATTACTATAACGAGCATGAATAGAATAATTCTCATAAAACGAGATGATCGGGCTGATTCGTGTGTTCTTGACTCTGTTTCCAGGATGGCTGTAGCAGCAGGAGTAGCAGTCGGTATAGCGGGCGCAGCAGTAGCGGCGGTTGTCCTCCCACCTCTCCTTAAAGCCGTGGCTGAAGTGATCCACGATGCTGTTCACGACGAAAAGATCTCCGAGAAGGAGATACCAGTTCACTGTGACCTAGCCGGGTCATATGGAGCGGTTACTGGTAAGAACATACAAGACCTAGATGATAACCTGAAGATTATTATCACAGGAACAACTAACGCCATAGCCAAATTAGAGTATAAGTCCTGGGAGGCCGTCATCTCATGTATGCTACAGAACAGTCTCCTAGAGCCGATGGTGGGTGAGGACATTAGCCGGTCAGAGAAGCTTTTCAAAGAGGGATTCAATTTTTTCAAGTTTGATGGATCCCCGGACGAGAAGGTAGTGCGTGAGGTGTTAGACTGGTTCGAGCGTACACTCATCAGAGACAACGATGTAATTCAGGACACACGTATCGATGTTGAGGCCATGGGTAAAATAGTAGCAGAAACCGGAGCCCGAGTTACAGGTCTTTTATCGGCTATCTACAAAGAGGAATACGAAGAGAGACAGGTAGTTGACGTGGGCATCCTCCGCTATCCCGACTTTGACAATCCATTCTTCAAGGTTTATCGGATACAGCTGTTGGCCTGGAGAGAGTGTGACCGGATTCTCGTTGGACAAAAAGACAAAAGCGGTATCTTGGGTCGTTACAACATGAGCAAGTTCCGACCGCGAGATAGCGTATTGGCTGCACTTCAGGCCGAAACAAGGCGTAAGGCCCAAGATGAGGCGGTCACTATGTATGTCACCAGTTTTTCTCACTCGTGCTAGCACTCTTAATAGTTTTAAGCAACTAAAATATGTAGTTATTTGTAGTCCGATAAAAAGGGAACTGTACGCCACCTTATACGGACATGATCTACAGTGCAGGCAAATTAAGACGCGGGAGATTATGGGAATATTAATTCGTTCATGGACCACATAAGCAGAATTGAAATTTTTTCGCGCAATTTATAATATGATAATTTTATTTACATGAAAACTTTTTTTGCACTTTGATTAAAAAATAATTACTTAAGTATGTGTAATAAAATCAAATAAATATACTGAATAGTAGCCCGAGTCTAATGGATATGTTTTTTATTGTTACTTGTGTCACTATCAAAATAAACGAAATCACGCAGAGATACACTAAAATATGGATGGACGGGCTGACAGAAACATATCGGAACCTCACTCGAATTTTGTACAGATATTTGGGGGATGAATGCAAGCAACGATACTACACGAAAGCGTACAATGTTAACGGCCGGGGAGCCTGCGCCAAATCAATTTGCGGAGACTTTTACTCTGAAGTAATAGGCCCTTTAAAGTGAGTGTAATGCATTTTGTAAACACATGTCAATGTCAAGGGGATAGTTTTTCCATTATCGAATGAAGAGAAATTGACTTAGGGAAAATCTAGCCCTAAAGGAAGTCTTGCCATCCCCATTTTCTTTTGGCTATGTTATATGTCAGGTATCAACGTCATAACGCGATGCCTCATTATTCTGGACAGCGGATTACATTTCACAAAAATTCCGCACAACAAAATGGTGGTGATTACATAATTTTACTCTATATTCGGGGCAGAATTCTATACTCTATATTCGGGACAGACTTCTATACTCCATATTCGGGACAGACTTCTATACTCTATATTCGGGGCAGAATTCTATACTCTATATTCGGGGCAGATTTCTATACTCTATATTCGGGGCAGAATTCTATGCTCTATATTCGGGGGCAGACTTGTTTACTCTATATTCGGGGCAGACTTCTTTACTCTATATTCGGGGCAGAATTCTGTACTCTATATTTGGGGCAGACTTCTTTACTCTATATTCGGTGCAGACTTCTATACTCTGTATTCGGGGCAGAATTATATACTCTATATTCGAGGCAGAATTCTATACTCTATATTCGGGGTAGAATTCTGTACTCTATATTCGGGGCAGACTTCTTTACTCTATATTCGGGGCAGACTTCTACTCTATATTCGGGGCAGAATTCTATACTCTATATTCGATAAGTTTGCTTGCTCTTTTTTTGTAACATTTATGTTTTCTCTGTACAACATACAAATATATAACATTTACCGAAACTATCTAACTTAGTTTCTAAAAGACACAAAAATTATTCATTGATGTCTCTGTTAGAGATGTGTTTTTGTACTGTAACACTTGGCACCAAAACGTACACAGATCATAGGGAAACAAATTAGAAGAAGAAAAACATAAGAATTATGTCTAAGTGTTTTTACAAACAGCTCCTGACTTTAAGTGGTACCAGTTTGCCTGGTGTAAACACGACAAGCACACAGCAGTTCCAAACTAACTTTAGACACAGTAAACCATTTGATTAAGTCTGTGTTAAAAAGCTAGGTCGTACTTGATGGTTACAAAATGACTGTAAACTTATCATGTCTTTTGTTAGACGATATAGAAAAACTTGTAACCAGGGCTGCTTCACCGACAGCGATATTAAACAATGCTACCAATGTGCTATGTTTTACATTAAAACAACCATATACATGTACCTATATCCATGATTGACCGGAATTGATTTTATTTCTGCACTGCATTTCACAAGAAATGGCTGGTAAAGTAATGACACTACTAATTAAATTTTATATCGATTTACCGGTTTAACATGAACAGGTGCCAAAACACTCCCTGAAACTCAACCAGCGCTATAGTCACCTGTCTGAAAAAAGACTTAAGAAAGAATTATTCTTCATTAAAGCACAGAAGACAAAACGTATACGCGCAGCGGGAAGTTTGCTTTATGTGTGGAATTCTGAAAGAGATGTTACTCAGGTGGTTTTCTTAAATATAGATAGAGTATCCTGTCGGGCTCTTAATGTACACAACTGACAATGCTGGACGAAGACTACACGTGTAGTAGACCAAGAAGATGGCGCGGGTATTGGAAAGAAGGCTGTATATTTTTCGGTGTCCTCACGGGGATAATTTTAATTGCTTTGATTGCTGTCGTGACAAACAGAGGCCCTCCAGCGCCTTGCTTCGAGCCAAGTCCTGATTGTGACACAACTCGGGAAAACATTAATTTAACTATTCCTGACATCCCCCCTGTATTTGCAGACCTCACAGAGTATGAGCTCAATAACATATCTCAGTATTTATTTGCTCAAAAAGACATTGCGCTAGTGAGTGTAAACCATGCAATAATAACATCAAGTCATCTGTACTCGGTGGAGTTATTATTACCAGACAAGGCTGATGCATTGCGCTATCTGGACAACAAGGGGCAAAGACCAGCGCGCTGGGCAAAGGCAATCGTTTTCCACGGGGACACAAACCCACCAGAGATTCGTGAATACCGGGTTGGACCCTTACCTCATCCGACAGAACATGTTCTTATAGATTATGATGGGCGCCGCAAGAATCCGATCCCTTTTGCTTACAGGCCATTGACATTCATGGACGTGCAGCTCATTAACCGTTTTATCTTCCCTAAAATTCTGAATACCATGGAACCAATATTTGAGAAGACTTTCGGTGCCGAATTTATTGGATGTGGAAATAAATGTCTCTCGTTTTCTATAGGACCGGTATCATCGTCAAATTTCGGGAAAGCTGTTCGAAAATTTTGGCTGAGGTTAACTTACGGTTTGGAATTTATGACATTACATCCTTTAGATTTCCAAGTTCTATTGAACCTAGATGGTGTAAACACGAGCAAGTACCGCATTGAGAAACTATGGTTTAACCAAAAGGCATTTAATACACTTCAAGATCTCTTAGACGTGTATAACGAAACTACGGAACCTCAATTGAAATTTCCCAAAGTGGACAATAATTTATTTTCTACCTTGCATTTACGGGGTGAGCCTTTCCCCAAGATTCCACTTAGACGACCCTACCAGGTAGAACCAGATGGCAAGAGGTATTCAATTAGCGGACAACATGTGGAATATATGGCCTGGAGTTTTGACTATCGTATGTCCACCAGTACTGGTCCAATGCTGTTTGATGTTCGCTTCCGAAACGAACGAATAGCATATGAGGTAAGCTTACAGGAGATAGCTGTGTTTTACTCTGGTTATGGTCCAGCTAGTCGTTTCAGTGATATTGTTGACAGTGCCTCTATGATTGGTACTCTCTCTAAGGTACTTGTTCCTGGAAGCGATTGTCCAGATCACGCCACCTTTCTGCCAGCACGTCATCTATCAGACGATGCCGATATACCTGTACTATTTCAGAACTCCCTATGTTTGTTTGAACAGGAAACAGGAAATCCGTTGCGACGTCACCACTCGTTTAATGCATACACTGGCCACTTTTACGAAGGTTTGATGGATGACGTATTAGTACTACGGACCATTCTGACAGTGGGGAACTATGACTACATATTTGATTATGTCTTTCACCAGAATGGCGCCATTGAAGTCAAGGTCATGGCCACTGGATATATCCTTGCGAGTTTTTATTCGACAAATGAAGACAAATTTGGTTTCCAGATCCACAAGAACCTTCTTGGAAATATTCACCACCACATGTTTAATTTCAAAGTGGACATCGATATCTTCGGCACGTCAAACCGTTTTGAAAGTCTTGATTTAAGCGTTGATCAAACTCAAAACAATGAATGGTCGGGAGATCCAGAAGCCCAAATTTACAACCAGTTGATGTTTCAACGGCATCTTAGAAAAACTGAATTAGACGCCGCTTATAAGTTTGACTTCAACAAACCGAAATATTTTGTGTTCCACAATAAGAAAAGACAAACCAGCGAAGGGCTTCCGCGGGCGTATAGAATAGCTATTAATGGCATGTCAAAGCAGTTACTTCCAGAGGGCAAAGGTCACGAACCTTCCATTAGCTGGGCTCGTTACCAAATGGCTGTGACAAAGTTTAAACAATCGGAGCTCCAAAGTAGTTCTATATACGCTATATGGGACGCTGTCGATCCTGTCAACAATTTTCAAAATTTTCTGGATGATGACGAAAATATCGTAGACGAGGTAAGCAGCTTTTGTGGATTTAATAACCAAATAAAGTTTCTCTTTTCAAACATTAATTGCTAACGATAATTGAGTACAAAACGACAACTGATTTCATTACAATCGTACAATTTTGTTTGACTAATCGCCATCATTTTATGTGTTTATCAAGTTATTGATATTTTGCCTCTTACTTGTCTAATTCCCTTTAATATGAAGCACCATTTACTAGGATTGTTCTATATAAACATAAACCTACTCTAGATCCGGGTACCGTCATTACATAGCGTATGCAATACAGACGGTACAGAATCATAAACAAACGTCTTGCGGGTTGACAGTATTTTTCCAAACTACATTTTAAAGCTTCTTACCTGCATTCATCAATTTTTATTAGCCTGTATAAAGTCTAAAACTTTCTCCGGCAACCAAAGTTCTCTCTCTATCTTGTAACCTAATTCCCATGACCCTTTGTTCATTCACAGCCATCTGGCATAAGGTTTCTGTCCCAAGGTCAGAATCTGCTTTACCGACAAAGGCTCGTGGGAATCAGGTGCACACAAAATCTCAAACTACAACGGAAAGGGTTTTCAGGGCTAAGCTAACCTACTCCGATAGTCACCTGTATGCATAAGATATATCGTTTATAAGTAACGCATATTGTTCGTTCATCCTGCCCTTATAAATGAGACCTAGAAATCACTCATGTGATATCTAGGTTTTATTTATATGGCTACTTTCATCCATGCGAACAATGTGGCTTTTTAGTGAACTGGATGTATCTCTGTCATCTCTATGGGGTTTGAAGTCAGCAGATGTGCAGCATTGGATTAGTTATGCTTTTATTTTATCTGACCCTCTTTTGCACCATTTTTTCTTTAAATTTGTTGACAGGATTTAGTAGCCTGGGTGTCGATGGGTGTTCATCACATCCCGCACACTGAAGACTTGCCCGTTACCCCAACTGTCGGTGGCCACCTCCAATTCTTCATTCTACCCTACAATTATTTTAACGAGGATCCGGCTATGTCATCGAGGAATGCTATACGATATGACCTCAGTGGGACAGATAAAACCATAGGAAATCTGAAAGTCTTTAGATATGGAATGGAAAGACGAGATAATTGTGTTCCGCGGACAACTAATTTTGACGAGCTGTTGAAAAAAGACACATCAATAATGTTCGTGTAATATAACTGTTTTGTGTCGGTGTAAAATAACTATTTTGTGTTTGTGTAACAAAACTGTTGTTCATTAACCTGCCAATCAGCTTTTACCGTAGAGGGTATTG
>JAVFBW010154902.1:0-12000 GCA_034783835.1 Mopalia ciliata
CCCTCTAGGGACCAACATATCATTTATGATACAACATTTTTGACCCCCTTAAGAATGGTAAATCTTCCATGTTCATGCAATCTCTTAAATTATATTCTTTCCTACCACATGGCAAAGGGAGAGAACTAGTATAATTAAAGAGATTGCATGAACATGGAAGATTTTCTATTCTTAAGGGGGTCAAAAATGTTTTATCATTAATGATACGTTGGTCCCTAGAGGGTTAAGGGTATTTCACTTATATAACGGTTGTGTGTATTAAAATAAATGGTGGGCACTAGGACAACAAGATATGAAGTTATTCCATAAGACAGTATTGCTATTCCTCAAACAAACTGTCCTTAACCAGAAAGCCATTAGTATATAGGCATGTTAATCAATAAACAATAAATCGAGGAAACTTTTTGGGGGGCGGAGGGGTGCATTTGTTGAAATTTCTTGCGGCAGATCGGTTGTACATGTATGTTCTTTTGATTGGGGTTAAACATCATACTCAAGAGTATTTCACTTCTATGACAAGGAATTGTCCACTTCACAATGCTACTTGCCCAATTACAGTTCGATTGCCAGAGCCCATTCATGTGACTCACTCATATACCTGATGGTCGACAGACAAACAGTAAATCGAAGTAGGATTAGTAAGCCCATGCTACCAGTACGCCACAGCACGGGCAAAGAAGATCAATGATAACATTGACAGATACAAGAGCTAGTTTTTGTAGCATGAAAACATCCAACAAACAGTGTAATCTTACTGTGGTACTGGTATCACTGACTCCCAACCAACCACCCCACCCTGATAACCCAACACCCAATGCACCCGGACATATTATTGTATCTCATAAAATACTTCTACACACATAAAGATATGTTATAAATGAGAGTATTTTATTTCTTATTAGATAAACTGTATTTATTTATCTTACAATTACAGTATCTATATCTCATCAAATATACAAACTGCGTGACATAATGGTTATACCCCAAAAAATCAGAATAAATAAACAGGTAAACACGAAATTTGAAGAAAAAAAATCAATTAAGGTACTTTGATGACTTGTATACTAACTTTCAATTAAAATGTGATGTAAAATGATAATAAAAAAATGAGAGTTAAGAGAGAAATTTGTTTGAAAGAAAGTGAAGAAAATATCAAATAATTATGATATTTATAGAGATTGAGTCTTATGAATAACATATTTAGAGGGAATCTTTTAGACAGGTGGGGGTTGAACTTTAACCTGATAGTCGTTTATTTCTTCCTTGATAAGTTATCACTTAACACATAATGTCAAGAGCCATAAATAATTTAAAATACCATATCAAATGATAAATTAATGAAAATGACAGACTGTGCTACTGTGTGTAGGTCTATACCTATATATCTCTTATAGTGTTCAGTGGGGGTAACCAAAATGTTCTTTCTGTTCACAAGTATATCATTAATAAGTATAATATTTTTCAGGTAAGTGTATACTATGTTATCAAATATAGAACCTAGGTGCTCTATTCCTGGAAAAGTGAGAAGTTATACATAACGCAGACACTTCCATTAAACACTTTAAATCTGTCTAACACATTAAACTGTAAAGATATTCTGAATTCCATAACTTTGTTATTGCAAACTCTATGGTATAACATCACACAACAGGAATGATCCAAACATTTTTGTCTTAACAATATTTATCATCTTACAAAAAATATTTGCGAATCAAATGTAGTTTAATATTAACCTGCCTCACAGGTGTTTGGAAATAACTGTTCACAGGGATTTCTGACAGGTGTACAATGTATGTATACAAAGCTATGTATATTTCGCTTTAGGGAGAAGTTTAACAGCTTGACACCTGGAGTGTGAAATGTGACGTGATGACAGTTAGTTACGCGTTTAGAATACATTTCTTACATCAAAAGACATCAAAGTTACCCAGAAGCAAATTAACAAGCTTTATATTGCCTTAAAACTAACAGAGTAAAACATGGAGTTAAATTAGAAATGTTAAAACAGGTAAATCATAAAGTCTGTCTGTTGATTAAGCCTACGCAGTAAGCACCAGGAGAAATGATGTAAATTTCTGGCTCAGGTAAAATGTTTGCGTCTTTCAGGTAAAGTTTAAATGGTTTACTCCAACCCTAGATTTACTCATGGGTATTTTACTTATTTGATGATGGTGTACTTAAAAAGTCACTGTTACATAACCACACATAAATCAGAAATGTTTTGTTCTTGTCCTTCAGTGCTTAGTAAGAGGGGTATAGCTGCACTTGAGACCCATTACCTTTAGCCACAAGCCCCCCAAAACAATAACTCAAGTAATCTTTGATATCACATCTTACATAATTGAGGGATTCAACAAAATCAGAAGCAACAGATTTCATGTGCAGCTAAAAAACAAAATGACAACTTAACAAATTACTTGAATGCTTCCTTGTAAAGGTTTACCTTACAGGGTGTGTGGTGACTATAGTTAAAGGAATTGGGACAGTCCCATTGTTTAGCAGAGGGGTATTTACACAACACTAACTTACACCAATCTGTAGATAAACAGTGGTAGTGTTTAAGATTCTGCTGCTGTAAAATGTCAGAGAGATTTTAACTAATGTGTTAGGTGTACCAACAGCTTAAGAGATTAAACACAGGACTTAGAGGAAGCATGTTCTAAATCACACAAAATAATCTGAAATTTATCTTACACAAGCAATAACAGCAACTGCAGCAAACATGTAGGGTTCAAAAGGACTGTCTCGACCCATGGACCGAATCCATGACTTTCCCATGATGCCCGCTAAGCCCAGTAAGGGGAGGAAAACTAGCACTTCAGTTGCTTAATGTCACAAAGATATGTGAGAATCATGTAAGATAAATTACTTGAAAAAAACAATGCATGATAGGGTTTTGTTTGATTGGTGTTTAACGTCGTACTCAAGGGTGTTTCACTTATATGACGACGGACACAAATACAAGACATGACGAACAAATCTGCTTCCAGTTACCCTTTAGCTCTGCGAACACCAGGGCAACAGAAAGCAACCTCTTTCTCGCCTCTTACGATCGACCAAGGAAGCTGAGGGAGTATTCTGCTGACGGGGCAGGGACTAACTTACATTTCATATATGTAGTTGATCATGACAGGTATTTTGGCTACCTGGCCCTCTGACTTAGGGCAGTGTGTTTCAAGTACAGACATACTACCTTACTTTGCACTGGAGGAACATACATTTTCTTACATTGTAAAATTTTGATTTTATGGTTATGTAAGTGTCACAATGAACTGAGTGAAACACCAATCGATCAATCATCAAATGTGTTACTTTAGCTATCAAAGATTAAGCAAAAACCAACTGTCATGCAACAAAACAAATACGTTATTCTTTTCCTTACTCTAATATCAATGCTGGATGTGCTTTAGACGACCACAACTCCTACTCCATACAATGAGGCTATCACATTAGGAATACCATGTTGATTTTTGATTTCCAGTTTAGCAAGCAGATAATTACCAAAAGTAACAACTTACCTGAATTTATTATGATACCACAGGTAAGATGGCTCCGGATTCCCAGTCACCTGACATCTTAATAACATCTCAGTGCCATTCTTTAATTCCGCTTTTGTCTTCGGCCTTCTCAACTGGACCTCAGCGGTATCATCTATCCCTGTAATGGAGAGAGAAAAATATAGGTTAAGTTTACAATGAAGATTGAAAGACTTTAAACTTAAGCCGTACTAAAGATCATTCACTCATATTCAAGCATTCAAAGAGAAATAGGTGAATGAATGCACTTTCACAACACAAACATAAAAAAATTGACAAGACAAAAAAGTGTTTATTGGGAATATGACTTATAGTTATTTCACTCATATGGGAATATAACTGCTAACAAAGGGAGATCAATTTTCTTCCCAAAAGAGTGGTAACATACCCTGTAAAGATAATGGACACATCTCATAACATGGTGCTGTATTAAATTTTGTTTGGTCAGCTCTCTAAGGAAAGGACAAAATCTTTCCCAGACACTGATGGCAGGTAGACATATATGTGTGCATATCTAATATATTCTCAAGTCTCCTAACTTGAGGCAAGAAGGCAAGATGTTAAAATACAAGCTACTACAAATTACTGTTTGTACATCAGTAAAGATATTTTCAGATAATCACACGAGACGCTCTGGGTACAAACAGTTGTAATAAGCACTCCTTGAGTACATTTTAAATAGTATGAATTTATTTTCGCACTTCTGTTAACATTATTTGATCATAAAACCAAGCAAGAATCCATCGACACCTTTTCAGAATTTTATGAATAATATAAATGCATATCCATAAGCAATTATATAACTGTACAGTACACTTAAATTGGCCATGTTACATTAGGCAAGTCCCATTCAGAAACCCAAATTAGCTTCATAAAAAAATCCACCCAAGTGATGGCACTTTTGCAGCAAATGATTTCTTCGCTTCAGCAGGGCCTCAAATCATTGACAAATTAGGCTACATTTCTAGGGCTTTAATCAGGCCATAAACTTGAAGCCTGCTGTTTTACTGGCAATAAAAGGGCAGGAAAATCTGTTGTTTTCAGCAAGATTGGATGTAAATGGTTCATTATTCAATTGGGCCACTCTGGGTGATTGCTTGCCCATAAAATCAAATTGCCTGGAACAAGCATGAACACAGTCAGTTGCCATAGGTTTATATATAGGAGGACAGACTAAAGTGAAACAGACCACCTGTCTATCACAGGATGTACCTTTCAGCATCTTAAAAAATGTCATTCCATTCCATACTCTACTTTTCACTGTGTTGTTGAATTTTAATTCTAATAGTTTTGGAGTTAAATATTTGATATGAAAAAAGATATAAAACAATAACATGCTTATTTAAATTGTATAAAAAGACATTTGATGTCTACATACATGTAGATTTTAAGTTTCATCAACACAATGCATTAGCAGTTATGTGTTTATATTATTCCATTTACATGTATATGAAAAATATACATGTATATGTCAAATAATAAAGCTAGGGAGAAATGCTGGAGTTCCACTTGGTCTTGAAGTGGTATTATTGGCTACCACCTAACTTCTCTATAATAAACATGCTAAAAGTAACAGTAATCAATGAATGATCGAAGCATTTTCATTACAAATATCCAAAGACCTGGTGACCTTATGGCCGACTTATTATAAATCATAAAACTAATAAATCAAGTATGATCCGCTATATGAGAAATCCATGTTAGAGTGCTTGATAAACAAATTGGATCTGATCTTTTGTGTTTGAAGTGACAAGTCTTTTACCAAAGCAGAATAGACGGCCACAAACTTTCATGTGATATTTTATTCTTTGTCAAATGTTGAAATATTTTATAAAAGAAATTCCAAAGAAAAAATTGGCTTGTTTACTTGATTATGGTGTAACATCATTCTTTAGGTTCCTTTACCTTTACCTTTAATGTTATTTCACTTATGACAGAGTGCCAGCCATGTGGGTGACGGAAATTCCCCTCATGCCACAGTCAACAAGACAAGATAACCATATGACCTAATGCAAAGACATCACAAACAGATCGGTTTCATGTTGCCCATAACATATTAGTTCTTATAGCAGCAGGATGACAGGCAGCTGTCTCCCAACCACCTGTGAAGTCCAAATGTCCCCTCAACATAACCCACCCTGACATCTAATCCACATGTCACATTGTGGGTATCAGAAGCTTCAATCAATCAACCAATGAAACAAATGGAAATGAACTGACATAATAGGTCCTGGAAGCCTTGCAATGAAAGCTGATAGAAACGATTGTAAATAATTGGTGTTCATAGTAGTGATAAATATAAGAGAAGATATACCCGGATATTTGGCGCCAGAAATGTCTGATACAAACTAGGTACATGTTTTGCAATCTATAAACAGAGAAACCAGAATATCTAAATAACCACCATGGACAGTACTAAAAAATTGATAGCCGCAGGATAAAGAGCATGGGCTTTGTTAAATCAAGAAGACACATGTAGGAAGTATACATAGAGATACAATTAAGGGTTAGATGTTTATATCCAGCTTTTCAGTTTCTGACATATTTCTGGGATAATGTTTTCTGTATCTTTGCTTTTTTTTTCAGACTAATCCAGTTTTTACCATATTCATAGTTCAGTATTATTTTCACATTTGTGTGTGTATTTTTTTTTTAAGGGAAATGTATACTCAGGTTTCAGGTATATTTTGAAAGTCTTCTAAATTCTGCAATAATAGTAAACAGGACTAACAATGATCTAAAGGTCTTAGATTTCTCTTATACTCAATCTTAAAGTTCTTAGGTTTCTGTTATAGTCAAGGGTAAAGTTCTTAGGTTTCCGTTATACTCAAGGGTAAAGTTCTTAGGTTTAAATTATACTCAAGGGTAAAGTTCTTAGGTTTCTGTTATACTCAAGGTTAAAGTTCTTAGGTTTAAATTATACTCAAGGTTAAAGTTCTTAGATTTCTGTTATACTCAAGGGTAAAGTTCTTAGGTTTATATTATACTCAAGGGTAATGTTCGTAGATTTCTGTTATACTCAAGGGTAAAGTTCTTAGGTTTCTGTTATACTCAAGGGTAAAGTTCTTAGGTTTAAATTATACTCAAGGGTAAAGTTTTTAGGTTTCTGTTATACTCAAGATGAAAGTTCTTGGGTTTCTGTTATTCTCAAGGGTAAAGTTTTAAGGTTTTTGTTATATCCAAGGGTAAATTTTAAAGTTTTATAGTATATTGAAGGGTAAATTTCTTTGGTTGACCTTATATTGTGGTGAAAATATTTTATAGGTTTGTGGTATATTCAGGACACGGACCACTTAAGATTCACTCGCTGTAAAATATAAATTGTCCACACTACAGCAATCAAACTGTTTTTATACATGTATCTCACATTTTTTTAGTTCTCAATCAAACTGAAAAACTAAATTCCATTGTATTGGCAGTTTATTAGGCATTATATCTGAACAAATTTTGACTAGTCAAGAGTAACTGTAGAAATGTTTATTAAGAGGGCAATAAATCAGACATAAAGCCCTTCCATGGTATTTTCTCATATCATCAAGTAATGACCACTTTAGGATATAGCAAATAAGATTTTTTATTAACAGAACTACACAAGAGTCAGTTTGAAATCAAACAAGGACATGATAAAAGCTATAAATTTGTTCCATAAACACTTGACTCTGACATATAGGAAATACCTCACTTTCCTCGAAATCAAACAATGGTGGGAACAGTCAAGTTTTTGTTAAGGAATTTATTGTGCAGATACAGCTTGGTTTTGAATTGGACTGCTGAAAAGGGGATGATCACAGTACGCAAAACAAGAACATTAAAACAGATTGGCTTCATGTTGCCCCATTTCTCTGAGAGCACCAGGGCAACAGGAAACTCTGCGCCAAACTGCCCAATCATAGAAATGGAAACAATGGAGTATCATGTTAAACAGAAACTATTTAACAAAATATCAAATAAAAGTCTAATGTACTCACTCCTCTTTTTGTATTATTATTTAATTTTTTATGAGTTGAATTATTCCTGTTTTGATCAAACAAGAATATGGTCAGAGTGCCATTGTACATGTATGGCCATGGATTGAATATTGTTTGTTTGTTTGTTTGATTGGTGTTAAAGGTCGTACTCAAGGGTATTTCACTTATATGATGATGGGCACAAATACAGAACATCACGAACAAATCTGCTTCCCGTTCCCCTTTGGCTCTGCGAACACCAGGGCAACAGAAAGCAACCTCTTTTCTCACATCTTACGATCGACCGAGGAAGCCGAGGGAGTATTCTGCAGGGCCATGGCCCACCCGCTCCCTCACAAAGTGTAGTATGAGGTATTCAGGGGTGTTTGTTTGCTTGCTTTTAGATAACTTTATTAGGGTCAATTCAATCAAACGAGGGTGATGTCTCCATGCAAGTGCCCAATGATATGCTGTGGAATTGAGTATACAGCGTACCTGTGGTAGAGACACTAGGTCCCCAAAGAGTTTTTAGAATATTTGTCCAGACTCCTATCCCAGATTCAGCAGATTAAATCAGGGTTCTTTGAAACATTTTGTTTTGATTTTAACACAGATATTATGCAAATAGTAATATATTGACATTAGTTCAGGCTTATATTATTTGGGGCGCTCGTATGTTTCCGGAGCCAAAAAGAGTCTACAAACAAATTTGGACTCAAACACCATACCTAGTAACTGGATACTATTACGGACAGTCTAATTGAAATCTACTGTGCTATAGTGCTGCCCTCACAACTCAAACCGGCACAGCAAAATCAGCTTTGAATTACCCCTTAAGACAGAGTGCGGCCTGGCACTGGCTGTTCCATTCAACCACCTGTCACATCAAACCAAAGTTCCTGTCCAGTTCATACATGTATTATTGACAATATACTATTCTATTGGTAGTACACTTAAGATCCTGGTAAATCCGACACAGTCATTAACACTGGTGAAGATCAATACCAAGTCACTACAAAGTACCTGTGTTGGAATGTGATATACCATACCATACATGGATGCTTTGATAACACAGCCAGCCATCGACAGGTAAAACAAAGCTTCGTGGAGCCTAATGAATTAATCCATCATGGTGGATTTATAATATCCCTCTATTATTAATGTAAGTAAGAACCAATACTGTAATGTATTAATAAATTACAACAAATTATTGTATTATCTGTCATTCATATCAGATAATAAATTTCAGGGTTGAGATATAAAAAACTTTTATATATATAAATTTAAAAATGCAATATTTAGTCATCATTTTGGATTAAATAGACCTGTATTAAAAACTCATATAATTTTAAGTATATTAAAGACTATAAACGAAAAGCGTAATGTAAACCTCACCAACACAATACAAACAGATCACGGGTACTTGAAACACCAAGCCCAAAAGAAGATGTTTTTATCGCTGTCTGTCACCTTTGCATATGGGCATTACGCAATTACTAGCTGCAGCAGTTGCATGACAGGTAACAATTTATCATGGCTACACAATACTGGATCAGAGGGGTGCCTCATGAACAAGGATCATATCTCAAGACAGTTGCCTCTTCAAGAGGATAATTACATCTTAAAAATGTCCCGTGCTGAAAATATTTCACTAGTGTTTGGGCGTAAAGTATGTTTTACAAGACACTGCATGAGTCAGAATCTGCTCGGAGATGGCAAAGTGCAGCAAAAGGGTCGTAACTAGTTGAAAAAGGTGGATTTACAATGTGCTTCAACACGTCTCAGGTTTAATCAACGAATGTAATGGAGACAAATTTCAGCTTGAAATCGTAACCCCACGGCCTTGATTGTAAGAGGGCTTTCTCTCGGATTAAGCCTGAATGTCGTATATAGCCTGAATCTGTCATTTTTATTACCTCTACTGGATATTTGATGTTACAAGCCTCCTTCAATGCAAGGATAAATCAACATGCCAATTCCCAAAGCAGGATAATATTTCAACATTTACAAAGCTCTTAAAAAGTTTTCTGAAGTCGAATATAGCTTTTCCTTTTATACACATTTTTTGAATTGCCAGATATACACATACAGGAATTAGCCTACCAATTCCTACATGTAAGTAATGAATTTGCTTCATTGTCTGTTAGGTAGCATTAAGGTAGTTTCATTCATATGCAGTTATTGTCTCTTCCTACCATTCAGTTAAATATGCAGAAGAAGATTTTGTTTGCTTTGTTTGTTTGAATGGTGTTTAACGTCGTACTCAAGGGTATTCTACTTATATGACGACGGATTGTCCACTTCACACTGTACACAGCCTTATTACAGTGGAAAACCGTGAGGAAACCTCATAAAAACCACCCCTGAGATTGCCAGAGCCACAACATGTGACTCGCTCATGTACCTGATGGTCGAAAGGTGGATTCGAACCCATGAACGGTAAATCGAAGCATGCTCAGTTCAGGAAACGCACTTGCTACCACTGAGCCACAGCTGTGGGCCTTGTAGAAGAAGAAGAAGCTTAAGTGCGGCCTCTGGGTAGCTAGCCACCTAGCTTGCTACTGCATCCGGTCACAGTATGATGACATTTGACAAACCAGTAAATACATGTACATTAACCATGTATGAAAAAGATCATGATCCATTCATTGATCAATTTACAATACAGCATTTAAACAAATGGTATTTCTCTTATAAGCTGGTGGTGTACTCCAACAGTTCAAAGTTTCAGAGACTATTAGCGTACAGTACTTCACTTATAATATGGTGGTGGACTGGTGGTCACAGAGCTCAAGGGAACAGTTTTTCCCTTATAATATGGTGGTGGCGTAATGCATCAGTATATAGTCACAGAGCTCAAGGAAACAGTTTTTTCACTTATATGTTGGTGGTGTACATATATAGCCATAACAACACGAATACAAAAAATGATAAGTGTTTAGTCATCATAGGATATTTATATTACTGATACTCCAGTATATAAGGGTAAATACATTATGAAAACATATACATGTTTAGTATCACTCTCAGCCAACAGGCTTACAGGTCAAGGCAGAAAAACATATATCCTTCATCCTAAAGTCATTTTAATGTTTACCAGTCAAGGCAGAAATTATTGATTTGTGTGAGTGTGTTTTAACCCTATAGTTAAGGTCATTTAATTGATATGACAGCATCAGCCCAATGGGTGGAGCAAAACACCCTCAACAAGACTGGCAGATAGGCTTACAGGATCCAATACGAAGACATCAGATAGACTGATGTTATCTCTGAAGGTACATAAAGTATTTAAGTGAAAAGCTAACTGAAACCATAGAATATATTTTTTATTGTAGGGAATTAAACTTGTGCTTGTCTCCATCGGGATTTGATACCACTTATGTTTCTAAAAAAAGGAAAATAAAGTACACTGACTAAAAAGTATATTATATGGAAAATATGGCTAATTGAAACCATTAGAGGTTGAACAAAGAAATATATACTTTTGCAAACATTTTGTGACAATTCTGATAAATGATGTACACCAAACCACATGTATTTAATTGTTTACTTACATACTTTTTTTAAGGCAATACATCATCATGTCAGATAGAATAAAGGAGCCAACGGTAAAGAATTATTGTAACAAATGTCATTTGTAAAAAAATAAACACAAAGAAAAAAACTACCTACCTAATCTCTTCAAGAGATACATGTAAACATCAGGCCTTCTGATTTGAGGTGAGTGATCTGTGTTAAAGCATAGGACAGCACACCTCTGATCAGAAAGCCTGAAACATGGAAACTAAATTTCCTTTTTTTATATAATGATATACTGATTTTCTCACTGCAAGTTGACATAGTAGATTCAACAAAATAAATAAAATTACTTAGGTCATTGCTTATTAAATGTTACAAAATTAGCATATAGCTCAAATGTAATACTATAATTATTGAATTACACAAATAAAGTTGAATATTTGTTTGATTGTGATTTTACACAGTACATGTAGTATAAGACTATAATTAAAATGTTTGAAAAAAAAAAATAAAAAAATAAAAAAATAAAAAAATAAGGAGAAGCAAAAATGTTTCTTCAGGGAATTCAATATCACTGCAATGAGGGATATTGTTATTTCTTAATTAATTAAAACAAAAACAAAACTTGACTTACATATAATTGCTATAGGCTTTCATCTTGCATGTAAATTTAAGATATGCCAATTAAATCTATTGTTTGAGTATACATGTAAATGTCTCTCAAAGTTGTAAATTTATTCAATGTTGGAAGGTAACTAACACAAGCATAGAAAGAGTGATTAATAATCACTGATGAATCATCTAATCAACTAAGAAAAGATTTCACAGAGACAAGCTTTTTAACTGATCTTAATCTTGAATTGCTCAGAGTAGTGTACACAGATCTTATGTTTTGTTTGTTTGATTGATTTGGGGTTTTACGTCATACTCAAGGGTATTTCACTTATATGACGATGTGCCAGCCCAATGGGTGAAGGAAACCACCCTCGACACCACTG
>JAVFBW010154924.1:0-11999 GCA_034783835.1 Mopalia ciliata
AAACATGTGAACTACTGAGAAAAAATCACCAGATAACATGGTAAAGTGTTTACATCAAATTAAAATGATTTGATAATGAATTTGGTATGAGTAATACATCCAACAAGTGATTGAAAAGAAATGTTGAATAAGAGAGACATGTAGAAAAAAAAAATATATATAGATATATATTTGAATGAAATAACATAATAATATGATTATTGTAATTTAGTTTGATTTAAAGTGACAAATTACCAAATACATGTAACATATATGTTATTGGTTATTCAATCTTCTTCTGACACACCTATCATCATCGTCTATTAAGACACCTTTCATACAGGCACTATTCTGACATTATACATTCAACTAACAATCTCATATGACACACTGTAGTGATCAGCTGGAGACACAGACATGTTTAATGTGGTATATTCGAATGAAGGACAATTTCCCCCTTGGACATTTTCCTCCTAGGATGTTTTCCCTCAGACATTTTCCCCCCTCTATTATTAACATTTCATTCACAGTGACATCCAAAAAGTTTAACCCTAAGTGTGTGGCCTATCAATACATCTGATATTTACAAAACTCATTCCCTCTGCTTTCTAATAACGTATTTAAAAATGCGTTATTATACGAAATAGAATGAAAACGGTTATACCATTTTGTACACATCCTTGATTTCTTTGAAGACTGCAATTTTGATGTCACTATCTGTGATTGTCACCGAGATGTCGTGGAAATGTTTACATTATCATGTCAACGGATTTGACTACTTTTTATACTGCAAATTTAAAGTCGTTATATATTCATAGTAAAGAAATCCCCTAGAAGAACTGTTTTATGTGACTAATTGTACAAGTTGATCAAAACCAGAACCAGAAACTTCTTTGAGAGTCATTTAGAAGCAGGGATAGCAACTGTACTATAGTCATTAGCTTGGAAACGGTGCTAGAATCTGCTCCGAAACGTCGCTGGTCAATAAACCAGAATTTGTATATCTATAAAATACCTTGTTGTGTCAGAACCAGAAATTAAACTGTTTGTCCAAGATGACAAAAATCAGACTCAGAATTTCAACTTTGCATCTATGTTGTCTAAAATCAGAACCAGAATGTCAACTGTTTGTCCAAGTTGACAGAAATCAGAACAAGAAAGCCAACTTTTGCTTGGAGTCAACGTAAATCAAAACAATTAACTTTACAAGGACATAATATATTTTGGACATAAAATATCCACCTAAAACACAGAAGAATATTGAAAACATTTAAAAGTGTGCCTGTGTTTTAATTACAGGTTGACATTAAAGGCCAATCATTGGTTGTATTGTTCCAGTTCAGAAGACAGAAAATTGTTGTTTATTGAAAACACATTCCCGATCCCCTGTTATTATTACATTACAGGAAGTCAGAGTGACCTGATTGCTGCATAAAGCTCAGATCTCAATCTGTCACCATATACAGTCGTATAGGCTGTGGGGTGAAGATTATTGGGTGTGTTAAACATGGGGGAGTAGGGGAGGGGGGGGGGGGGTCAGTTGGTAACTAAAACCAAGGTCACAGTGTGGCCTTGATTAAGGATTGTTTAAAGCTTTGCCCAAAAAGAGCTGAGTGGGTGGGGAGTCATTGGGTGAAGGTGAGGAAAAATTGGGTGGGTGGGGGTAAGGGGAGTGGTTTGGGATAAAGGGGTAGGGTGGGGTGCAAGAAATAGCACCAACGTATTATTGCAATCAGGAAATGCCTACATTCAACAATTTTAGAACAAAGAACTTGAATAATTAAATTTCAAAACCTTGTATGGGATTTGAAAATATGTATTGGTTTTAAAAGCTTTTCTTAATGGCATCGAGTGTTGAAAAATTCTAACAGAATGAGAGACAATGTATTTTAACACATTGACTCTGTAAAACAGGAAGTTTGAGATTAAGCACACTTCTCCAAACCATTTTGCCAATGGTGACACAAACATGTGATAAAATTTTAATCTAAAGAATCTGTAACGGAACAATGGTTTATAATAAAAATTTGCTGGGACTTGTCATAAAGCTCCATTCCATAGTGTTTGTATAAGAAAGAAACAAGACTTCAAAATATGGTTGGATTATTTTCATAAACAAATTGGTCTCTTTCACTCCTCTGACAGACATGTATATCTAAGCCATAGCAGTATGATGTCAGAAATGTTTGAACAAATTTGTCAAGATTTATTGACTTTTCAAAAGTTTATTTTTGCATTTTTCTGACAAAGTATTTTAATTGTGATCAAATCTAAAGGGCTTCCTGTTTGTAATTACCAAATTAAGACTAAAAGTATATGCAAGGCTAGCCCCCAAATACAGATAATGATGTTAATGCTCTAGCTGTTCAGTCTAATGGTGAAAAGGTGGGGAGCTACGTCACACAAACCTATAGAAATCATCAAGACCGTCACTGAACATCATTTAAAAGATACTACAGCAAAATCAATAATGGAAATCTAATCTCTCTATATTAATGATAGTTAACCTGGAAAATCATGTTGGATATAAGCTTGAAGCCGCCATGTTTAGTCTTATAATAAGTTTTTGGTAATTTGTTATTATTATAATCCACTGCCAATTAGGCATTTGAATGAAGACGTAAACAGTTAATAACTTATTTCTGTGGGGTTCAAATGTCTGTTGAAGGTGGTTCACTTATACGACAATGTTATTAGGAACAGAACTTCGTATTGGTACAGCTAATAAGGTATAGAGTTTCTAATAGTTCCGTACAGCGCTTGACTTCTGACATTTCTATGACTTATTAATACGACTCTCCACCAGTATTATGTTTGATATATTGTTGGGGCATAAGAGGCATGTTGTCCACTGCATTGTTTAGTGTCCAGTCCAGATGGTGGTGACAGAGTGTGGCTGAAGGTCAGCACTGGGTTTAAACTGACCAGGACTTTTACCATACCAGCCGGGCTTTTACACACTCTTACTTAATATTATATAACATTATCCCCTAGTGTAAGGGCTGGCCTGGGATTGGCTGCACTTTCAAGTGACCACTAAGAGGGAGTAATCTTGTATAATCTTACATTGACCAAGGTTAGCTAGTCATACATTGGTCCATATCTCAGAAGCCTGGGGAGGAATTAGGGAGGGTGGGGGTCAATGGGGGTGATAGAGGGTGTCACACAGGAGGGGGTGGGGACATTTACCAATCACTTTTACCTAGCTCAATGTTTATGACCAGACCAGACCTCAGCCTTCACAGGTGGGCTATACAATTACACAGTCTCCTCTTACATAGGCTGTTGTTAATGAGCTCTATCCAGTGGTCAGCCCTAGAGCAAACAACCCCACACTGACCATTACACAACCAGCCAGTACAGGAAGTATAACCAATGAAGCCAACAAGGGAGCCCTTGGTCAAGGCAGCATAAGCTTACATCAGCCTGGCCTCTTAATAGATCAACAGAGCCAGAGGGCAGGACCAACCCAGACAAGCCATTTCTAACAAACCATCATATATAACTAACTGAAGTTATTAGATGTGGATATTTCAGGATTTACAATCAGAAAAAAGGAGTTCAACCAGAACGAAGAAATAGACATTCTGGACATTTTACCATCCAGAGAGGAAATTTGTGTGAAAGAAACAAAATTGTGTTAAGAGTTTAATCATGTGGAATCCAAACAATGAGGTAATGTATAATTGGTAATAATTATCAAAGCTATAACTGCTCCTTGTTGATTCCCATGAAATTCATAAAAATGTCATAAAAATATTTACGCCTTATCACAATCTTTTAATTTTATTAAAACTTATTACACAATTTGAGACCGATTATGTAACCTGTTCCCTGGCCGGAATATCTGGACTTGTAACTGACAAGGTCAATACAAAGTGGAAATTGTGTAATGTTATGTAAAGTTATTTAATTGTTTTGATATGTTGGGTATGTTTGTGTAATGTTGAGTCAGATTGGAGTTTGTTAGCACCTGATGTTTGTATAATATTGAGTAGAATTCTCAAATCTTATGTTCATGTAGTTAATGTTGAATAAGAATTGACTTTATAAAGACCTGACCTAATGTTTGATCATAGGAACATAATATTACCTAATCTATCCCAAGACCCACTTCTGTTAATATCTGATCCAAGGCCAATCCATAACAGATCACAACTTCTCTTATCAAATGATTATCAACCAGTAAGGGATTTATCCCGACTTAGTCTGTTCTACTGAGAAACAAAAACAGTAGTTACTTAATTGTTCAATATTTAATTAATGAAATATGTATTGCACCACTTCAACAATGGTTGGTGTATTAAGTATAGGTTTGCAAATATAATTTTATATCTATAAATGTATAACGTATAGAGAAAACCAAAACTATATTAATGACTATAGTAAAATCAATATACAATCACATGAGAATATGTTTCGACATGTTGTAGTAATAATACCATTTTAAGTTATTATGTGGTAAACCTAGGTAATCTGTTATAAGCTAATGCTAATGCTTTTTTGTATTTAAACCCAACAGTTTATCCTTAATTCTGAGCTAACTTTGCCTGCCTCATTAATGATTTTGAACACAATGAACACAATGGTTAAAAGGTGTACAAGGTCTACAAATTTTGGTGTGTTAACTCACAATAGCTCAAAATTTAATTACAGTTATATTTTAATATTCCGCTTTTGTGTCAGAGATGGACAGCATGACTAAATTTTTAAAAATAAAAATATGTATAACAATTAAATCACAATAATTCCCCCTGTTTCTCTAGAACAGCTCAACTTGCTTTCAATAAAATTATTTAAAAAAAATAACCAAAATTAGACCATGGCACCACAAATCAGACAACTTAATTTGTTCGAGGCAGTTTAAAAAATCAAAAAGCAATTTTTAACAATTAAAATTTACCTATAAATAATTTGTCATTTCGATGATTAACTCAGACTGGCATATATCTAGATACTTACTTATATATTTCATAAAGATAGAGAAAAATATGCATGCTTATTCATTCATTACATAGGGTTTCAATACTTATATAGTCAATATTATGCATCAAGGTTCTGTCTGTTAATAGGTAAGGAAACAACTAAACCAACAAAGGCATGGTTGCTTTGTAATTATAATCAAGATAATAACAAAATTACTTCAAAACATTCATTAATAAAAGCAGAATAATTAAGATATAAAATACATATGTATTGAGCGACCAGTAAGCAAGATACAAAAAGGCTGATCAATGATTGGCTATTAAATCATTGATGGATTGACTAATGTTAAACAATGTGGTCAAGGACATATCTCTTATTGGATGGCCTGTTCTCTAACATTTTTCTGCCAGTGCTAAATGCAGAGTACAGGCCTAGGTCACATTGCTCAAAGCAATATGCAAAACTTGGTCCCTAAAAATAGTGGTCATGCAGACAAAAATATAAAATGTACTAAAGTGTTTTGTAAAGTTTGAAAAACCGATATACCTCCAGAGTAAAGTAAAGACTCTAAACTTAATAAACTACTGAGGGTATCAAAATGTGAAAAAATGTTACCATTGGCTGGTCATTCTATAATGATATAAACAGTGTAAGTAAGAACTGAACATTAGAAAGTGGATTCTGGTTATGGCTACCAATGAATTGTCCAATAAACAAAGTAGATTGTTGGATGATTTTATGCAAGATTATGTAAGTGTTGATCACACTATCAGGAACAATGATTTTACACAAGATGGTGTAATTGTTGATCACATTACCAGGAACAGAGTTGATCCCTTTTTTAAGGGGGTGATTATACAAAACATGTCTGCTACAATCAATAAGGTTACTGATGAAGATTAGCAGTGACAAGAACCATCATTCAACTCTAACACAGGCTACAAAGATATTAAACACATCTCACTTTTAGAATTCATTCTGTCTTTGAACACAGAGATGACATCACCAAATTGCTGCGGCTATAAGTGTGTTTTCTAGCTGGTATTTACTGTTTGGTAAATCAAACATAGTTAGTTTATCATTGCATACTTAATATATTGAAGTCATGAAATAAAACATTGAATTATGGGATGATAATTGATTGTTTGATTGAAGTATACCCCAAGGAATCCCTTAAGCACACAGGGTGGAAAGAACCCTTGGTTACACTTGAAGGGGTCTGAATACATATCAAGGAAACAATAGATTAAATAAAGATCAGACAGAAACGAATATTAAAAAAAAAATCCACCAGAATTTGCCTTCACAGTTAGTGTTAACATTTTTGTTCAGCAGAATTGTGATTTTCATCTTGAATTACTGTTAGAATAGGCTTCTATATTTTAAAACCTCTGTATTTTCATCAGTTATTGTATGATGTGAATACAAGAAGAGGTAAACTAGAAATAGTTTAGTCCTTTGATTAAATGTATTGAAATTATATAAAACATTAAACCCAAGAAATCAAACAAATAAACAATTATTCCTGAAACTATATCTTTATCATGTGATAGTTAAATAACAATAAGCAGAATGATACAAAATAGTAGCTGGTATAATTTATGCGAGAAAGTGTGACTTAATTTAGGTGTACATAAGGAGTTCCACTAATTTCTATCTATTGTAGGAGAGGATGTGGGCGACTATTGATCGGCAGCTGTTTAGATCACTGAACAACAGTAGATCTTACATAACACACCTGCTGACCTATGTCACAGCTGTCACCATACCTATTTAACAAACTACTCCAAGCACCTTAGTACAGATCCTAATACTCTCATTAGGACAATAATCTGCTCAGTGCACATATTAAAGATATGCCAATAACTGCAGTTCTGTCTTTCGCCATAGGCATATTGACAGATGTAAGAAATGAGTTCAAAATCACATAAAGTAAATAAAGTATTGTTGATTGTTTATTTCATTGGTATTTTTCATCTAACATGACATCAGGTTCATGATTGATTGATTGATTAGTGTTTTATGCCACATTCAGCGGTATTTCAGCTATGCTGTCAGGTTCATGAAGAATCACTCTGACGATCTCATGGAATATTTCCACATATTGCTATCATTGTCATGATATGTGCTTACCCGTTCTGAAAACACCACCACACCAAACCAGATATCATTTTAAGGAACTCAAGTGTAAATCTTCTCAATATATCTATTCTCAAAAACACAAAACTTTGAAAGGTTCTAGTATCTTGCCATTCTGATTTGAACAGACATGCTTTATTTTTATACTAAGGGAGGTATGTCATCAGTATACGGCATCAACAAACAGTCCAAAATTAACACCTTTCATTACGAGCCAATGTTACATAATACAGTGACCAGGTGAGTTGGCAACACCAATAGTGGTGTTAATATTAGACTGGGTTGAGATGGAGGTCATCTAATAACAACAGTCAGACTGGTCAGTCCACCTTACTTTCTGCTGTAAGTAGGACCATATGGATTATACATAATAGTGGTCAATTCTCAGGTGGGCTGATATTGAATATTTATAACAGTGGTTAGTTCTCTAAGACAAAGGAAGAGACTACTACTCATATAGAGGGTAGGTAACTCAGTATACACAGCAGAGAAGTATAAGGATTATCTAACAGAGCCATCAATATTTCCTGAAACTCTTCAGTCCATACACATCAGTAGTTTTGTTGGGTTGTTATCAAATTTCAATAGCTGGGACCAATCTTCATTTCCTATTTCTATAATCTTGACTAGTTTTTTTGTTGTCTTCTTTTTTGCCTCTATTTCCTGGTCAGTGGATTAATGTTTGTTTCGTTGTGATTTTTTTTCAGCCCCCCCACTCTCAACAGGTGTATCATCAACAGAAAGAGCCGGCCCCGTACTCCTATCACCCTCACTGGTATCGGTACCCACCTGGAAACCAACCAGAACAACCAGAGACCAACCTGATAGATTACAGCAGTGAGATGCCTGCTGATATGCACACACATGGTAGAGACCAGGATAGGCCATTTAAAGCTTACCCTCGGACACCTGTAACTATGCCAGGATCATTCTACACATCACAGGCAGCGTTTCCAACCATGCCAATGTCAGGGGGCAGTGACCGGGATTACAGTCAGGTAACTTCCACATGCAGTTCAGCGTCCTCTGTACCATCAGTGACCTCAATGTCCAGCATGGGCGCCCCACCCCCACTGGCTCATGCCCACCACCTCTTACACGGAAACCTCCGATCCCCGATAGAGACAGCTGGGCGTCCATCCCCGGACAGCCAGAGTCAATCAGGATCAGGCATGTTAGAAATCAGCAGCTCTGTATCCCTCAAAGACAGTCCAGAGTCTCGTGACTTTCACAAAGGACAATCCCCACCCCACCATGACAACAGCAGTGGTTCTGATGCATCCCCACAAAATGCTACGAATTCCTCCCTTGATGGGGATTCTCCTCCAGACAGGCATGAAATGAATAGTTTCAGAGTTCCACCAAAGAAACGCCCCCATAACATACCAGATCTACCAAAAGATGAAACTTATTGGGAAAAACGTAAGAAGAATAACGAATCTGCAAAACGTTCCCGAGAAGCCAGGCGAATGAAAGAAGAACAAATTGCAATGCGGGTGGTCTACTTGGAACAGGAAAATCTACAGTTGAGAACTGAGTTATCCCTCTTGAAAAATGAAATTGAAAAGCTCCGTCACATGCTGTACAATCCATGATAGTTTCTTGTTCTAAGAATCTTACCCTTTATGAAACAAAACAGTGGTGATTCTAGAGTTTCTTGAAACAGTGATCTCACTCTAATATGTGGACTAAATAAAGAGGGAATAGTGCTGTGGTTGAGTGCTGGCTGATAGTCATTGGAAAAGTTTATCTAGGTTGAAAGCGGTTCTGAATGAGACATGTTTGCCAACTGGTAGATGTTCACAGTGAACATTGTGTGCTGGTTGACAGTGAGCATAAAGGAGATATGTTGTGTGCTGAGAGACAGTGATCACAAAGGAGATATATCCTGTGCTGATTGACAGTGATCATAAATGAGATATATCTGTCTGCTGGCTGACAGTCATTATAAAGAAGATATATTGTATGTAGGTTGAAAATGATCATAAAGGAGATATGTTGTCTGCATGTTGACAGTGACCATAAATGGCATGTGTGTGTGTGCTGACTGACTGTGGTCATAAATGAGATATGTTTATCCGCTGCGTGACAGTGACAAAACATTATAAATGTTTGTCCACTGGTTGACAGTGATCATAAATGGCATATGTATGTGTGTTGGTTGACAGTGGTTAACATGAGATATGTTTGTGTGATGAATATAAATGAGATACATAGTATGCTGTCTGTAAATGAGATATGTTTATGTGCTGGGTGACAGTGATAATGATGAGATATATTAGTGTGCTGATTGACAGTAACATAAAGGAGATATGTTGTGTGCTGATTGACAGTGATCATAAAGGAGATATGTTGTGTGCTGATTGACAGTGATCATAAAGGAGATATGTTTGTCTGCTGGTTACTTTGTATACTTGATACTGGAAAATGTGTAGCAATCTTTCCCATTCAATTAAATGGAAACATTGCCGTTTGGCACAAGAACCATTCAAATATCTTGTATTATTGCTAATATTTACCACCAGGTAAAGAGAAAATGTTGTTATTCTTGGTAATTTCAAAACACAATTATATCATATTTCATAGCTTGTTTGTGATACATGTATTTAACATTACTAATGAAGGCTACATGTCGTTCAGGTCATTCATTGACAAAACTGGTCTTTCATTAATTTTTACCTGGACAACTTTGTTGTACTAACAAGTTAACATTTAGTTAAATAAATATTTTCTTTTCTATTAAGGATCGTAAAAATTTGTCCATATCTCTTATCAGGCCTATATATGTACCTCACATCAAAATTACAGTATGCACAAAATATAGCCAACTCTACACTCAATATTATAAAGTGATAATATTCATTATCTAATGGAATCAACCAAAGTCCAAAATAAGCTGATGACTGATTTTAAAAAAGAAAAAAAGGCGACTAGATTACACGTTGACTGTACTTATATATAAATACGTTATACAATCTTCCATTACTCTCCACTTGCCTTATATGAAGTGTGTCATGTTCCAACTTTATTGTCTTCTCAGGGAATTGAAAATATACATATGTCAGAAGTAAATGCTCAATACATGCTCAATAAATAATACTTTCCAAGCGATTCTAGCTCGATGAATATTATTGTTTTAAAGTTTTATGTGTACAATTTATTTAAGATGGGATTTTTTTCCATCTTATCTGAGGAATTACATGTATTCTTCTGTATTACTCTTTGTTTTCGTTTTTCATTAAGAATCACTTTACTCCTGATTATGGGGCAGGATTGATTGATTGGTCTTTTTTGCTGTGCTTAAGGGTATTTCGCTTATGATGGTGGTGTATTCCAACAATAATTGACACTAGCACAACCAAGATGTCAAGCATTTCAATTATGTTGGAAAGTTCATTTGCCTCCAGTGCTAAAAATATGCCCATTAACCCCGGGCAACAGATCACCTGTATGTTTCCCATTAACCCAGGGCTGCAGATCACCTGTGTGTTGTTCATTAGTCCCGGTAAGAAGATTAAATGTGTTGCCCATTAGCCCTGGGCAGAAGATTAGCTGTGTGTTGCCCCTTAGCCCTGGGCATCAGATCAGTTCTGTGTTGCCCATTAGCCCTGGGCAGAGCATTATCTGTGTTGCCCATTAGCCCTGGGCAGAAGATTAGCTGTGTTGCCCATTAGCCCTGGGCAGAAGATTAGCTGTGTTGCCCATTAGCCCTGGGCAGAAGATTAGCTCTGTGTTGCCCATTAGTCCAGGGCACAAGATGATTGGCTCTGTGTTGACCATTAACCCTGGGCAGCAGGCCCAATTTGTGCTCCCACATGGAAAAGGAATACTACATGTACCATATTTCACTTATCAAATCACCCGATTGATGTTGCCCTATGGTATTGGGATGGCTTATTTCACTTTTGTCCCCTATCAAATCACCCCATTGATGTTGCCCTATGGTATTGGGATGGCTTATTTCACTTTTGTCACCTATCAAATCACCCGATTGATGTTGCCCTATGGTATTGGGATGGCTTATTTCACTTTTGGAATTGAGTCTTTCTCGGCGATCAGTGTGCGTTCAAGTAGTCTGTCTGGAGATTTGCAGTATTTCGGCCTGGCCTAGACAACCAATTTGTATAAGAGGATTTGGTTACGGTAATCATTGCTGTTGATCTCTTGTTTAGCTAAACAAGGGATGCGAGTCACAGGAATAATCATTTCACTTTAAAATTGTGTTTCATCTACATTTTATTATCAATAAAACATCACCAACCCTTCTGTACTGTAGTTTATCACACTTTTCTTTGAATGGGTTTATATTTTGGGGGGTTAGTCGTCTAATGAATCTCTTTATGAATGGGATATCCCTTATTCTAAAGAGTCTTACAATCAAATGAGGTAAGAAAAAAGCCAAACTTTCAAAGTCTCAATAGCACCATTTTTATGGTTTCTAAAGACCCAGACTTGTGTAAGGTGCCATCTTTCTTTCTATTACTGATGGATAACTGGCTCACATTACCATTTAGACCAGAAAGACAACATTGCTATCAAATTCAGCTCTTGTTTATTGGCTCACAACAAGCTGTAGTTAAAACAGATGTGCTATGTTGGTTTGAAAAGCCAAATCACATCATGAACTACTTCCTTTCATTTACTACTTTGTGGAATTTCACCAATTTTGTATTTCATTTAGCCTAAGAATAATTTCTATTTCTACGTCATAAATTTCATAGTCAACAGCTGTCAAATCCCGGCCATTTTGTTTAAGTCTGTTAAATGAGTGACATCGGAAAGATCTGTGCACAGTTGTAGTTTGTATAGGTAATATCACGGGGTAAGACAATTCAGTGTCCAATAATGTAAAATATTGGAGAGTTGTAGTTTGTATACGTAATATCACGGGGTAAGACAATTCAGTGTCCAATAATGTAAAATATTGGAGAGTTGTAGTTTGTATACGTAATATC
>JAVFBW010154934.1:0-21558 GCA_034783835.1 Mopalia ciliata
CTCGTTATAACGACTTAATCTACCAATCAAAAGGCATCAGTTTCCCGCCATTTTTGAAAGATGAAATTAGGTGTGGTGCTGAGACAAGTAGTTATATTTTATCGATGACTGTCGAGAGAAGTCCAGTCAGGTCATGGGTTCAATCCCCTGGCGCCCCCTGGCTAAGGACAGTTTGTTTGAAGAGTAGGCCGAACAATGTTGTCTCAACACTAGAGGAAAATTAACTTTCCAGCATTATGAAAACGCTTTGCATCTTGGTTGTGTAAGTGTCAAGTATTGTTGGAATACAACGCCGTCATATAAGTGAGATACCCTAAAGCACAGCATATATGTTGAATCTTTTCCACATATGTGAAATTCTATTCCACGTATGTGAAATTCTATTCCACATATGTAAAATAAAGTCATTTATTTTACATATGTTGAAAAGAATTTCACATATGTGGGAAAGAATTCAACATATGTAGAATAAAGGTAGAAATGATAAAACAGCTTGCCA
Source organism: Mopalia ciliata (assembly GCA_034783835.1). Lineage (NCBI taxonomy): Eukaryota > Metazoa > Mollusca > Polyplacophora > Chitonida > Mopaliidae > Mopalia > Mopalia ciliata. The sequence goes on from JAVFBW010154934.1 coordinate 500, forward strand.
TAAGTTGATTTTTTTTTTTACTTCAAATTATCACTAGTAACCTGCATTATTAGGGAAGATTCGTTTTCTTAGCTTTTGTTAAAGCACCATCTTCAAAAATGGAATTAATCAACCTACTTATTCAAAATGTGTTTTCTATTCATGAAGTTTGATTGAATTCCCAAGGTTCTTTCATTAATATGACTTAAGACTCTTATTCTAACGTGTTCCAATAGCTATTTTAGGAGGACCGATTTATAGGTGTCTCGAATTGTTTACAGTCTAAAAATCTAAATTTGTAGTTCGCTACGGATTTCGACAAATTTGTTCAATCCAATCATCAAAGAACTTTATTTTTCAAATGCAGCGGTAAGTGCAAATGCTGGCGAGAATTGTTCAGGATCGATTTTAAGTTGATGCTAGAAAGAATTGCAGCATAGGCCTGTTAGGTGTGTGTAAGTCCTATTCACTTCACAGTACAGGACTGTCAGGTACATTGTTGAAACATTGGTTGTTGTTTGATTTTTTTAGATTTAACGCTGTACTTTGTTGTATGTTGTTTCAACTCATATTACGGCATTTAAGTCGAATGGGTGGAGAAGTCAATCGCAACACCCACTGGCAAACAAAGACTGCCAAGACAGAGCAATCAATACACGATTCATTCGTATACCAGATGGTCGAAAACAGACTTGATCCACGTGAACGGTACCTAGAAGTAGGACTAGTAGTAAGCGCACCTGCTAACCACTAAGACACAGCATATAAGTGAGAGAGTTGATCACGACAACCAAGCGTCAATCAGTAGATTAAATCACAAGACACTGATTGACAATGGATTGGTGTTTTACGCTGTGTTCCATGGTATTTTACTAACGGCGGCGGTATACTCGAGCACAACCATAAAATGTTTGATACCTTGGAAAGTTATTTTACTTCAAGACATGACACTGGTAACAAACTAATGTTATTTATTGATTGGTTGTGCTCAAGGGCAGTCACTTGTATCACGATATGTACTGATACATTAACACAGCTGCTACATTGGAATTAATGTTCCTCAAATGTGTGACTATTCTGCTGGAAGATACTGGCCTTTAATCGTAAGGTTTTACTCAATGCCCAGGTCTGAGACAAATTAAGTGAAAATATATCATAAACAAATTATGTTCTACGTGCCTAGCTAAGTAAATTTTAAAGCAGGCAACTGTTTAATAGGTAAAACTAGAACAACAGTAAACTTGCATAACTTGGCAATAATATAGAAAATGCCAAAAGCAAAACTCAATACATTAATGTAACTTTGTTGAGGGTAATGTAATATGAAAAGCAAGCTATTCATAAAAAAAACATACAAATACACACGATTTGGGTCATGACAGAAAGATAAAAATAATAAAATAAAAACTATCAATATTAAAAACCAAACATATTTAAATAAAATTGCTTTTTTTCTAACTCCCTTAATGGTAAAATTGCAACAGAAAATATATGACACAGTACATATATTTATGTATATATGTGAACTGTTATAATTTAAATTCCTCGCTTAAACAGGCAAAAATCACACAACGAGAATAGATAATTTATAATTATTTGGCAGTTTTAATTTATGTATATTATTCTAATTGATTCAGCCAGAACTTTTAAAACTGACCAGATTCAACCCAGGTCATTTTAACAGTTGAATTAAATTTCAAAAGTTTGTATGCACAAGTTATCTCCCTTCTCAAAAAACTGTCCTCTAGTACACGTGAAGTAAGGCTGTTCATTGGACATTTGGATACTGATGAGAGAGCCAACAAAAACTGTAATTTCTTTAAGGTACATACATATTTTTAATGAAAAGGAAAAACATTTTGCCTGACTCCACTGGGAGTTGAACTTGGATCTCTGGGTAGCAGGGCAAGCACCCTAACCATCTGAACTACATAGGTTCACCTGCAATCATACATATATTTTATCAATCTTTCAATTTTTTTATCAATAAAAGTGTTTGTCATAGAAAATGATACATGTATTCTTATCATAAAACAGCTGTCGTATTATAAACATGTCATTATTGATGTCAATCATATTTTATACTCAACGAGAACAACAACAGGCCTCATTTGACCGAGTCAAGTTTTCATTGGTTGATGTCGGTCTAGCTGTTGCCATGGTTGCCCCAATCATAATAGGTATACTTTGGAGTGTATTCCATATTTCCTTTGGTATAGTCATTGTCCCCTTCATCACGGATATTTACTGTTCCCGACGTACACTCAGCATAAGAAGGAGGAGCTGTTTAATAAGGAAAAGAACCATTGGTTATTTCACTAATTTGAATGATTGATTGATTGGTGTTTAATGTCATACCAAGGGCAATTCACTGGTATATCGCTGGTGTTTCCAACAGTAATTGTCACACTTACACAATCATAAATATAATTAGTTTTTTATTCTGCTGGAAGATAAATGTTTCTCCAGTGCTAAGTAAAGCAGTATGTTATGCCTGAAAACAATTTAAAGATATTTCACTTGGTTGACAGGTTGAATGGCCGAAAGAAACCACCTGTGACTTCACTGTCAACACAAAAAGACAGAGCAGGTCAGCTTCATGTTGCCCCTTAGACTGGACGCCAATGGTAACAAAAAAAGAATCACAAGAAGTACAGCAGAGACACCTGGTGAGTTTTTTTGTTTGTTTGGCGTTTATAACAACCTTCATATGTGCATATGTTTCTGTGCATTCAATACGGCGGAAAACGCAAGAGAAAGCATCGTAAGAAACACCCAAGTCATTGCTGGATGCATATTGTGTGATTCCCCCAAATACCTGGCCCCGTGAGGGAGCGGGTGGGCCATGGCCCTGCAGAATACCCCCTCGGCTTCCTCGGTCAATCGTAAGAGGCGAAAAAAAGAGATTGCTTTCTGTTGCCCTGGTGTTCATAGAGCTAAAAGGTAACGGGAAGCAGATTTGTTTGTGATGTTCTGTATTTGTGTCTGTCGTCATATACGTGAAATACCCTTGAGTACGACGTTAAACACCAATCAATCAAACAAACAAACCCAAATATCTGATGATTGACAGATAGACCAGAAAACGTAGACGAAGAAGGCAATAAAGATTGCACTTACGTAAATCAGATGGGAACACGGGAGATGATGGGTCAACAGAATTGGGCATCACGGGTGCATTTGGCAAGGGTGCCGAAGGCATTTGTGGAGGTAACGCCATGGCCGCATGTTGTTGAACAATAATCTGGTGCGGTATGGACCCGATCAAAACCTCTAGTGGAACCACTAGGTCAAATCCAGGTCCCTTTGGTTCCACACAAAACTGCCAGAAAAAATAACATATGTCTAAAAAGCAATTAAATTGGCACAGGAATTGATTATTTAATTAAAATCAATGAATCATTGTATGTTCTATATACTCCCAAAGACAAGTTTCTTAAAAGAAATTAATCTCAATTTGTGTCATTGGTAACCTATGTCTCTCTAGAAGGTAAGGACCATTTACATGGTATCTAACATATTGTTGAATATGTAACCAACCATATATTCGGTATGGGTCAGGAATAAATCAGCCTATAAACTTGTTATATCAGATATATAGAGATTAACCAATGAAAACATCATTTCAAAAGAATGACCCATAGATACTGTAATGTTTAAAAACTAGAAATATGCAACTGCCGTATAGTAATTTCCACGGCATTGTAGACCATCAAGAAACGGTGACGTCACATTTCAGACAAGTGTCTTTTTATGTGAGGAATTCTGGGTAATTTAGTCCCTGATCCGCCACTGGTATAGCATTTGGACGACTGGTTTAATATTTGTCGATTTAGTTGCCGTGTAAGGTTAGTTTAACAGGCACATATTGCACTTGGTAAATGCGTTTAGTTTCGCAAGGTTATGAACGAGTAACGCCAGAAGTTTTTCAGGATGCATCATTTTTAAAGTTGCGTTCTTCTGAATTTTGTTGTGTGGTACGTCACATAATACGTTATACCATGGGACTCGGTCCCTAAGCCCGGTAAGCTTATCTTTATGGCTGTTAATATACTTCTGGTTTTACTTGATTGATAAATGTTTAATGCTGGTCCGGGGGTCTTTAACTTACATGATGACAATGGCCACACAAACACAACCATACAATGTATATCACTTTTCTCTGTTAGGAAAATTATATTCCTCACGTGCTATGGTCGAGCTTGACATCGTACTCAAGGATATTTCACTTATATGACAACGGATTGTCTATTCCAGACGGTTCTCTGATTAAATATGGTGGAAAACCAAAAGGAAACCTCGTAAAACCCATTTCCGTGATTATCAGAGCCACATCATATGATTCATTCATATATAGTTGATGTTTGACACAAAGACTCGAACCAGTGGGTGGACATGTTTGCCACTAAGCCACTACCGTGGGCCCTGTGCAAAGTGAAGACAACGTGACTTGTTTTTAACATAATAGATTTTTTTTTAGAAAAGAACAAAATTTAGTAGAGCAAACGAAAAACCTTTACTTAAATTCATCTACTCATTCTTTATTAGAACTAGACATCGATACAAAGATTCTGCTACATTGGTGAGAAGTATATAAAAAAAAGCTATGGAATTATAAATGCTCCGGTAATATCACCCCTAAAATGAAGAAAAAGGTACACAAGTTTTCTTTGCAAGACAAATCTTCCGAGAGTTTACGTGAGCCCAACATACACCCTCCTGGGGTAACCATGGTAACCCATGACATTTCAAACAATGGTACCGACTTGCCATGTTCTCAGGAAAAATGCAATACAGGGCATTTGATGGTGAATGAACCTACAAAGTTTCATAAACGCCTAATAGTTTTCGAGTTCTGTTCTGGAAACGGATTGGAGCCATCCGACCGGACACCTGGAGAACGGACGTACATATTTTTTAAATGATAAATCCGGGTCAGTCCGTCAAGTCAGATATGACATGAATTTCAGTGTCAGGTTTAGGATTCGTGTTGTCCTTTAGAGTTAGTATCAGGGTTAATTTTAGGGTTAGGTTTAGTATTAACCCTAACCCATAACTAAAAATCCATGTATATCTTATATGACCGATACGCCTAAATCCGAGATAACAAAATACACAACTTCACGTTTTGTGAAACTGCTCACCGGCAATTATAATCCAACATACCCTCAGTACATAATGAATATCAATGATACAACAGCCGTCCAGTCTTGATGGAGGGAGGGGCGGGATATGAAGCTTATCACCTGACCACACATCACTGTCTCCTGGTAGGATCTCGGAGTGATCTAATCGAGCAGCAACATGAGTCATTTGCTTGCTCTTTGAGGTAGAGTGAAATATTATGCACTGTGGATATAAAGAAAATGACTATTAATAGTATAATAGAAAAACATTCAACCAAACCATTTGGAGAAATATCAAATATCACAGATTTTTAGCAGGCAAAACAAAATACAATTTTGTGTAATTTTTATCTTCAAACCAAAATATTTATTACAATTTCCTTTAGATTTTTTTGATCGGGGCTGAACAGAGTACTTAAGATTATTTCGCTCACATGACCCGAGTCAGAACAGCACAATGGTCGAAGGGAACCATCTTTGATGTCACTGACAACATTCATGAAAACCACTGACTTGTTCAGTAATTAAGATTTTTGAAAAAATACTAAAACTAATACTAAAAACTGATTGGGGTTTAATTTGGGTTCAACGAGGTACAAATAGTTAAAGAAACCAGAACAAACAAAAGAAGGCAGGACGATTACAAGACACAAAACAAACAAAAAATGCTGAACGTTCTCAAGGTCAAAAGGAAAGGATGACGGGAAAACGCTGAACTTTTTGCAGTTACATGTAATAAGGTAAGGATTACGGGAAGATGCAGAATGTTCTGAAGGTAAAAAGACAAGGGTAACAGAAAAACACTCAACTTCCAAAGGTTTTAGAGTAAGAAGGACAGAAATACACTGAACTTTCTAAAGGTAATAAGATTAGTATGATAGAAACATATTTACCATTCTGAAGGTAATACGGTCAGGATGACAGAAAAACACTGACTGTCATGAAGGTGTTAAGATTAGGATGACGTAAAACAATTAATTGTCTTAAGATAAGAAGGCGTGGATGACAGATTGTTTGTTTGGTTGGGGTTTAACGTCGTACTCCAGGATATTTCACTGATGTGACCACGTGCAAGCCCAGTGGGTGAAGGAAACCACATTTGCCACCACTTGCAATACTGTTTTTTATGTGAGGAGTTCTGGGTAATTTAGTCCCTGATCAGCCACTGCGTATAGCACTTAGACGACTGGTTTAATTTTTGTCTATTTAGTTGCCATGTAAGGTTTATTTAACAGGCACATATTGCACTGGGTAAATGAGGAAAACAATTTATTGTCTTAAGATAAGAAGGCGTGGATGACAGATTGTTTGTTTGGTTGGGGTTTAACGTCATACACTAGGACGCAATATAGACACCACCAACCACCTGCCCATGGATGACAGAAGAACGCTGAATGTGTTCTCGGTAATAAAGCATAGATACCCTTTCAAAGTAATTAGGTAAGGATAACAGAAACATGCTGAACGTTTTCACAGTTATAACATAAGGATGATCGAAAAACGCTTATTTGTCAGAAGGTTCATGTAATACGGTAAAGGTTACGATAACATACGTTCTGAAGGTATTAAGGTAAAGGATGGCTTGAATAAATACTGAAGGTAACAAGGTAAGGGTAGCGAAAACATACTGAACGTTCTTAAGGTAACAAGGTAAGAATGGCAGGAATAAATACTAAAGGTAATAAGGTAAGAATGACAGAAAAATACTGAACGTTCTGAAGGTTATAAGGTAAGAATGACAGAAAAAATACTGAATCGTTTGTTTGGTTCGGGTTTAACGTAGTATATAAGGGTATTTCACTGATATGACAGGAAAATGCTGAACATCCTAAAGATAAGATAAGGATGATAGAAAAGTGCTGAATGTTCTCAAGTTAGTAAGGTAAGGATCACAGAAACACTGTCTTGACAAAGGGGATTTAATACCCCTAACAGACTGTTTAAATAATTACTACCAACAGTAGTTTCTTTCTCTATTTTCCTCAAACAGTCCTTCATCATACTCCTGTCTGTGTTGTTGTTGTTGTCACTCACCTGTGTTAATTCTGCGAATGATTTGGACATTTTACGACGTGACCCATTTGAAATTTCGGCATTAATAGAGATTGATTCTCCAGGGACGTATCCCATCCTGTCGAGTCGACATGTGGCTTCTATCGGCCCGGATTTACAACAAAGGCAGCACAGGGTCTTCTGATTCTGACCTTGGGTAGCACTCTGTAAAATAATGAGAGTTTTTTTCTAAAAACTGCATGCACAAATATAGACTGGTTGATTTGTTTGATTAATTGGGTATTGTAAAAGGGTATTTCACTTTATTGATTACAAACTGTCCAATTTTGACCAAAATCTATTAAATGTGTTGGAAAACCAGGAGGAAATATCGTAAATAAAATCCCTACAAGCGATTGCTGGAGCCACGTCATGTGGCTCACTCGTACACCTGCTGGTCAACGGACGATCTGGAATCCTGTTGGCGGTTATGCCCGTAAAGTATAAGAGTGCATTTGACTATACCTGGATCTATGAGCTGTAGTCGAAGTAAGCCCACAGGATAACCGCTAAAGAACGGCCCTTTAATGATTGCTGTATTTCAAGGTGAGCTATTCTCATAGTTAATAGTCACAGTTACACAGTTATAAAATATTAGGTGTTTTGCTTTGTGGGATAATAAATGTCTATCCAATGCTCAGCAAAGACATTATAGCTACATCTGGATTGTAATGCACCAAGCCAGAAGGGGAGATATAAATTCTAAGTTTAATTTTACCTCCAAAAAAACTACTTGAAAGTTATTCAACAGAAATTTTGATTAATTAATAAATTTTTGTTTTTCGTTGTGCTTTAAAATATTAAGATTTTTTTCGGGCAGTATATATCAACAATAATTGACAGTAGTCCAACCATAAAACGTTATGTGTTTTTATTCTCTTGGAAGGTCAATATTCCTCCAGTGCTGAGTAATGCTACTCTCCAAGCAAACTGTCCTTAGCCATTGGGCCCGAAATGGTGTCTGAGAGAAAACTATAATCTTTATCAGTTATGGTGAGACAGAATGAATAACCAAAATGGTCAAACTCAAGCAGGCTTTTAGTTAATTTTTGGCATTTAGTGGAATCTAATCCCTTTTGTCGTCTCAAGGAGCCGAATTTGAAGAAGTTTATTATCCACTTATCCTGTTCACAAACATACAGACGCCCCTCCTCCTCACACACACACTACACACACATACACATGGACACCCTGTTATATAGCAAGTGTCAATGAATGTGATTGATCAGTGTTTAATAGCTTATATTGTAAAGATGTCCTGTTGTATATATTTTCTGCACTTGTCAACACTTAATGGTAAGTAATTTTGATCCAGAACTTTTTTAGTGAGTGTCTTGCTTTAATTTCCCGACAACACTAAAACAGTGCCGTTTATTTAATTACCACAGAGCAAACAAAGCTTCCCACACGATTAGGCTAAAACGTCTTGAATATCACTCTAAAGTCCTAATCTGCCAAAAATTAGCTTGGCTGTGCAACGTTACTTTTTGTGATTTCGTATTTATAGTTAATTTGACAGACATTTAAAAAAGCACGACAAAATATCACAAAGGAGTTACCATAGCGAGAGGTTCCCTGTTTAAGTCCAGTAGATTTATAACTGTAAAAGCAGCCTTTGTAGTGTGATCAAACTTCCATGGCTTGTCAATGGTCCCGTTTATTGTGTAACGAACTTGACCAATATGCGTCTCAAAGGATGATGGAACATTAGGCGGCACAATAAACTGGAAAGGATACTGAAACTTTCCTGCTGGATGAATGGGGTTGCCTCCCCCTTCCTGAAGTACTGCACAAACAGAAAAAAGAAAATTGGTAGTAATATTATGAATAAACTTTATTTTCTGATTACTGATCTACCCTCATCACCTCGGCCGCAGACACATACATTAACAAGAATGTATTTCTAAAACTATATTTGGTTATATGATAACTAGGCTTTACGGTGTTGTTTAGCTCACATGACTGTAATGCCAGCCCATGAGTGGAGAAGAAAAGTGATGTTGTTGTTGGCACAAGCAAAGAAAAGACAATCACAAGACACAAACATCCAAAGCAAATAAAGCTTTTAATTGTTTGGACAATTAGGAGGGAGATTGGAGTTTACCAAAAGTGATATCTTTATTCCGGAATTTGAAAATCAGGAAGATAACATGGTCTTCTTCTAGTCAGACTGTACTAAAAATAATCACTATGTCGAAAACGTCCACACCAGCCGCTTTAAACCTGTCATTAATGACTATCAGAAGTATCTAAGTGATTTCACAGGGGGAGGGGGCGGGAGTTGCGCAAAAAGCTTTCTTCAAGCTGTGATTGGTAACTACAAATAAAAGAAAAGGCCATATTCTGTGGTGATTACATAAAAAAAAACACTTCATTCTGTGCAAGTCGGTCACTAGCCGCCCATGTCAGCATGTGTGAGAAGTGACTTGCGATCGCTCCTGCAGCAGTTGAAAGCCATTAAACATGTGTGAATACACCGAGATAAAAAATTAAAAACCATCTTTATGGTGGTGTTGCCTTGCACTAATGTTGAAGTTAATGTAATCGGCTATTTATTATGTCTAGATAATTTGCAAATTATGCGGTATTTACGATACTGTAGTGATAAACCGCGGATCCCAATGTCTCACTTTGAGGTAGCTCCTGTGCTAAATCTGCTACTTTCAGTAGACAGTCATAGCCCTTATATCGTCTTAAGGCTGGTCATAGTTTAATTACTCTGTTTGCCATCAGTTGTGGGATCAGCTTGGTTTAGTTCGTGGCTCGTCATACGGTTCCAGCAAACTTGTTAAAACTCAAGTCTTGGGATTCCCGATGTGTCTCATTTGGTGTCAGAAGTGGGATATGCGCCCTTGGGAATGACAGTTGCCCCTAACTAGATGTCACTACCTCTTTGTGTCACGGTTGTGTGTTTTCCTAACTAGACTTCACTACCGTATCTTACTATAGTTGTGTTACTAACTATGGTAGGTAAGTCATTACCTACCAGTGCCATGCTTCCTTATGCTTGATCCTAGTTAGATGTCACTACGCTTTTGTGCTCTGCTGTGTGTATTCCTGTGGCTTTAGTGAAAGTGTTCACTGACCATGTGTGAACATAATTATGACTCGACGTGCTTATTTGATATTGAGTGACTGTGGCTCTCGTCAGCATATTTAGCATCTGAGCGATTAAACGTTCATATCCCAATGATGTGACTTGACGCTCACAAGACATAAACTTGTTTAATCCGACTAATATTATTCAGAAACTGGACAATGAGTGATGTATTGTGCAAATTGTTTTATTCCTAAGCATTTTTTTTCTGTCATGGCAACAACTCAAGTCGGACAGTTTTCAGCAACTGAGTAATACAGACATTGTCTAATTTGATAACAATGTGTTTTTTCGTATTGTATGTGTATTTTCTTAAAAATCATTTTTTGCATTATGTTGTACATTTGATTAAACGAAGGACATAGTGATAAGTTTTGCACTGTAATTGTTTTGATTATGTGTTATATTATAAGTGTAAGGAACATTCAGTCAAACCTTCAATCAAATGACATTTAAATTTTGCACTGTGACGCTGGTTACACATTAGTCTTTTTATATACACTTTCACACTAATGTACGTGACATGCCATTAAAGTGATAAATTTATATTAATTCCACACCAAAGTTTACACACGGACAACGGGAAGACCTCGAGACTGAGGGTCTGGAAAACATGTAGAAATGTCGATTAAACGTTAAATGCAGACCTGTATTGCTGCGTTTTATCTAAAGTCCCTCTCCCCCAAACCCCAACCCCCCACCGCCCCAGCCCCGATTCCTCTATAAAATGGAATGAACTGTTCCAGGATTCACTTGAAACTATTATGCCGAATAACTACTAAGTTATGGCCTGGCACAATTAGTTTCATCACCAACTAGAACCACTGACTCTTGACAGATATTATTTGATCATATTTTTGCTTCATCTAAAGAGAAAATTGAATCCTGAAACGGACATTTTAAACTGTTGCCAGGTTGGTAGGCCTACCAATATCTAAATCAGGTATCTAATCTAATGGTCGTTATTATCGACCTGTATCGATTTTGCCAATTTATTCAAAGATTTTAAAAAGACATTTTACAATAAGTTGTATAGCTTTTATCTGACCACGATTTATTGTATAGCAGACATTCTCGGTTTCGGCCTCGACATTCCTTTCAGGGTGCACTTGAAAGTTAAACAAATATTGGCATTTGACAATGACAAACGTCGTCTCGTATGGACGATATTTGTAGATATACTAAAGGCCTTTGATTAAGTCTCACACAATGGGACGGCGGCGGCTCCCAGCGGCATTTCCGGTGAAAACGTCCGGGGAATATGTCCGGGGGAAAAAGTTGAGGTCGAGAGATAAGGGCGAGACCATCTTCGCGCCACAGGACCACGCCGCGAACGAAGCGAAGGCCGACCACAGGGGATACTGTCACTTGCTCCCCGACAGCAAGGCGCCCAGCCACTCGGACCCGCTAACGCGCAACACTCTCAGCTATCTCAATGGGACTCGGGAAAGACGACGCAACGAATGAAGCTCTTCCGCGCACCCCTGGTATTCACGCCAACCCACCGCCTCGCGAAGGAGATGAGGGCCCGTGGTGTCCAGGTCCAGACGTGCCAGTCGTTCTTCCGCTGGAGCGGCCAAAAGGCCTGGTCCCCGGAAGTGATGGGCCAGAAGTCTGTCTACCGCGACGTGTGCGTCCCGCGCCCCCGCTCGCAGCGTCGTCCAAGACAACACGATCGACGCCACCCGGGCGGCCGAGGTCATGGGCGGCCTAGAAGGCGCATACCTTATCAAAATCAAGCTGGTCAAGGAGCAGGAGGAGGGCGTCTTCGTCGTCGAGGATGCTTTCCAGGCTCCGGGTGGGCAGGACACGAGGGCAGGCTGTGATAGAGATCACGACCCAAACAAACCCCGGCGTCCTAGAGAGCATCGACCGGCCCTACTTCGGAATCGCCTACCCGATGTCAGCAGTCGTATAGGGCTCTACCGCATCAGTGAGCCCGACCCGGCCAACGTAGTCCCCATGCGCGCGGGCGACCTTTACTGCGACGCCCGGTTGGCCCTTAACCACCTCGAGAGCGCCACCCGGGCTTACGGCAGCCCGGCAAGTAAAAAATAAAGGCCTGGCAGGCGGGCATCCACGAGGCGGGTTCCATGCTCGAGGACCTTGCGGAGCTCGAGACAGCCGCACGGCGCGCCATTATCGTCCGTGACATCGCCAGCGAGACCCTCCACTCGAGTGGCAGGTATGGCACAGACAAGACGAAACCGATCGACATCACACTCCACAATGGCCACGCCTGGGGATCGGAGCTTGCATTGCCCCAGGCCCGAGAAGTCCGGACGTCTGGGAGGCGATCCGGAAGGCAGTCGTCGCTACCTGTCACCAGAGGATCCGGAGGCGCTAGCCAGCAAGGTCTTTGGCGAGAACCACGCCGCGAGCCTCGATGCAAGGGACAGGAACAACTGGCTACCCAAGCCAGCCAACCTCGTGGACGAGATCCAGGCAACCTGCGAGCTACCACACACATGACGTCGTCAGCATCGATATGAAAGCCTGCTACCCCGCTTCTTTCCAGGGCCAGGGCGATGCGGTAATTTGGTTCAGGCGGTTTGGCCATCCAGGCCACCGTATGGTGCGAGTGACCATCAACGGCCCGCTGCCCGTCGACATCAGCGCAGGCTTTGCCCGCATCTGCTCGTGGGAGGTGGCTCACGACTTTCACCCGGTCATACCTGCGTGGTTAGGGGGCCATCTCGTCGCAAAAGGCTGGGCCCTCACGACCCTCATAGCCTCGACTTTTTCCCCGGCCTATATCTTTTAACATATACCTCCATCTACCAGCATTGGTGACCTCCCCCTCCCCTGCTGCTATATTGTACATTACTGCGATAGCGTATGATTTTTTTGTTCCAAAGGTCAGTCCAGTTCAGCTGGTGATCCAACCGTGAAGGAGTGAATCTCAGATGTCCAAGAGCCCCTTAAAGAAACCCAGTTAAGCTGTTGGGAAGGCTACTTTCATTTGAAAAAAATGTCTGGGAAAGCACGCCAGAAGATCTATGGGAGAGGTGGCAGTGGTATGCTAGAGCCTTGGAAATCTTCTCCGTACTATCGCGAGTTGTTGGAGACGGTGATTCCTCTGCACAGCTCCAGGAAAAGTTTCTCTTATCAACAAGGTCCAAGATCTTCAGACATGATCCCTTAATCTACTACCGCATACCAAGTCTTGCTAAGATATTCCTCGAACTTGAAGGACACATTAGCTGAGGCATTGTGAGACGAAAACCTCCAGAGGGAAATTAGGCAACTTGGCATGGAATCGCCTACATTCAGCAAGAGTGCAGTCTTTCGTTAGTAGAAACAGAACCCAGCAAAAAGATAGGAATGATAAAAAGTGTTGGACATGAGGTTGAACTGAATAGTTTATACAAATTGTCCCGAGCGATTTGACTAGAGGAAATTGTAAGATTATTACCATAAACCACAAATAAAGTAGAGCTGTCTGTTTTGACAAGCCAGAAGGCAGACGAACCTTCAGGGGGAAAAAGGCCCCAGGGCTGTAGTGAAAACTGGACGGAATAATTTTGAATTGGTTATTGGACACAGGTGCACAAGTATCAACAATAACTGAAACTTACTTAAAAAAAGTATTTGCTTAGTGAAGGGGAGTTGCTGGATGTGTCATTGTTCATTCATATTAGTTGTTCTTAGGAACTGTGTACCTTTCATAGGTTATCTTGAGTTTGATCTTGTCTCGTTTGGTCATATTTTTCTGAAGAAAGGATTCCTAAGAGTTAAAGATCCAGCTAATGCTCCACTTGAACAGCAAATGATGGAAGCCCCTGATGTTATTGAATCAAACATTTTCAATCACATTATGAAGCACTTGGTGCTAAGAAAGGAAGTGACTTCCAGAAACAGTTGGTTAGTTCACATAAAGCTTTGGCTTTGTACAGTGAAAATGTACCACACAAGGTTGTTAATAGTGATTGGTCGTGTTCGTGTCGAAAGCGAGACATGCTGTTGACCCAGCTTGTTCAGTTAAAATTTTGAACGACAGTGTCAAGTTGTCTACTAAGGATGTTCATTGAACTGATAATCCGGGGTCAAAATATTGCTTGTCTGCCTGTCGAGTGGATGGTGAAAATTAAATCCGCCGTGCCGTCGTTAGGTTATTTTATATAAAAAAAATGAATGTATTAATGTATTTGAATTCTGTGTAAACGACCAGTGTGTTCACCTATTCTTGGCGCAATGGAATCTAAGTGACTGTAAACCCTATTCTTCTTAACGCACAAACACAATGAGGGCTAGAAATTGACAGGGGACGGGTAAAAAATAAAACTTCCTAAATAGTGTTTCTATACTTAAACTTTAACTGTGTTAAATTAAGCTAAACACAGCCTTCAACGAATGAAAGCCATCCATTCAGACTTCCCTATTGCCTGAGATTGGAATACTAGGGAATCTTCTTCCTCAAACTAAGAACAATCCGCGAAGTAAAGTTACTTTCAGTTTCGGTATTAGTATTAGACTTAAGACGTTCAAACTCTCAATCGGTGTTTCACATTCGGGGAGCTTCTGTTTAGAAACTGTAGTAAACGACATTGGCTATCTAGTAGAGTGTAATTTATCGCTTTAGCTTCTATATGAACCAATAAATCAAACGATGATTAAAATAATGTAAAAGCAGACTCATTTTTATTCTAGGGACAACCATATTATCTGACTTGGTTGTCCCAGAGTACTTAAGAGGCAATGGTAACTCTACAGTTGGTATTGTTCAACTCACTCTTTCCAAAGAGGACAACCATGTGATCAAAGTAGATTTCCTCAGCTGAATAGTGTCTCGCATTCTTAGAACTGTTGTCACACCATCTTACTCTTGCCTCTCCTAAGAAACGTAATCGCAGCCCTGCAAGAATAGAAGAAAAAAAACACATTTACAATTTCAAACTTGGCCTCCGTGTTCATAGGTTTAATTGTTGAGTCAGTTTGACAAGAATTGAACAACATTTAGGCTAACCAAGATAAAGGAACCTTGAAAACGCTTCTAGAAGAACCCCTTAATATGCATACAGTAACCACAGATGATTTAAACTCATCCTAATGATAGAAAATGCATTTCTTTGGTTGGTTGGTTTGATAGGGGTATAACATCTTATTGGCCGGTATTTCACTTTAGTGTATGACTTATGACAAATGATGACTTAGGCAAGGAACAGTGTTTGTTCCAGGAAAGTTTCAGAGTACATTACAACTTCCCTCTCATTTTCATTGCTTGTCCCAAGTCTAGTAAAACTTGACCTTGTAAGACCTGGCCAGAGGTCAACAACATTTAACAAAGATAAAGGAACCTTGAAAACGCTTCTAGAACAACCTCTAAATATGCATACAGTAACCACAGATGATTTTAACTCAACTTAATGATAGCAAATGCATTTCGTTGTTTTGTTGGTTGGTTTGAATGGGGCATAACATCTTATATGCTGGTATTTCACTTTAATATATGATAACAAATGAAGACGGGTCATTCTGATTTTCCATCGTAATTAGGCAAGGAACAGTGTTTGTTTCACAGTACATTTACAGCTTACCTCTCATTTTCATTGGTTGTCCCAAGTCTAGGAAAACATGACCTTGTACGACCTGGCCAGAGGTCACCACGGCAGCAGGCGTTGTTATTATAATATCAAACTGGTTCAATTTACCCATGATGATTTGATGGTATTGATACCTCACACAAAGATCTTGATATCTCACACAAATGTCTTGAAACCTCACACAAATGTCTTGATAGTTCACACAAATGTGTTTTCATCCAACAGCAGATCAAATTTCACCTAAAAAAAAAAGACTAGAAATTTGATTTTAAAGACAAACTTGGCCAGCAGAACAATTTAAAGGTCCTCACCAATGTTGATCCGTACTGAGCCCGGTTTAACTGTTCATGTAAGCACATGTGTAAGCTTAATAATGTGGTCACGATCATTGATAATTGCACCCACTTATTATTTGACGGCTCATCTTATAAATATGTTTATAAAACTTTTAATGACAGGCTCTGAACTTTAAAAACGTAATCACCCTAAGCCTACCCGAGACAATCCAAAATTTGATAGGAGTGGTATCCGTCTGGAGGTATCAAAAAGAGAAGAGAGACTTGACACAAGAAGAGATCATTACTAACCGCGTGACATTATATGTTCAGATTGTTACTCTTTATTTCATCAACTGATCGAGGGTTAATATGCAGGTTTCTCAAACCTCACACAGCCTCATTTTAACAGGTTCAACTCAAACAACACACTTAAAGTCGGCTTGACGTTGCCCGTGTGGACACGCAATGGTGTTTTTAAGCTGTTTTTTCATCCCATTTATGTGTGTCTTTAAGCCGGTTTTAACATTTAAACCGACTTAAAATATCCAGTGTGAACAGAACGACGACGCATAGGAATAGTGTTACTATTAGTGTCACCTGAACCGGAATAAATCGGTCCGCGTAAACGGACAAAATACCGTGGCGAAAGTCAACAGCTTCACGTCCACTAGTCACATAACATACACACATTTTACCTGTCCGTGTGAGAGAAAAAAGTTAATCTTCAAATCAACACGGGCGATTAGAATTGTTGGTTTGTTTTATGTGATCAGTTTACTTGAAGCGGTTACATTTCACCACTGTACAAGCTGGATCAACCCCCAAGAGTGGCCGCCCTTCTTCTTTTCTACATACACTTGAGCTCCCTATGACACTGAGCACCTGTGAGAATAGTTACTTTGGTCAGCGAATCACCTCCAGTTCGTTTCATATTTGTCCAGAAGTAACGATACACTTTCGCCAATAAGAAAGCACTCCCTTAGTAATGTAGATGCGAATGCGTATCTTATCAATTATACAGTAGGCCCTACATAGTTTACGACAACTAACCACGCTCAGCTTTTAAAACTTTAAAAACACGGCCTTGCCGCTGAATAACACATAACGCTGAATCTGCATGACCTAATTAACACGGAATACATTTTTAAGCGAGTGTCGTATAGCTGAGACATTCTTGATTTTGACATGAAAATGGACGTCGGGTGGCTGTTTTATGGGTCCGTCTAACCTAATAGTATGCAAAGAAGAAAACGAGATGGTTTATGTCAGGGTAAGGCCATATTGTGTTTACATATTGAAAAACAAAACATGCCGAATCATGGTACCGTTCTTCTATTTCTAAAGGTTAGTCGGCTGCACAATTTAGCAATGTTGCTATAAGGGCCATGCAGGTTACGTAATCTACACTCACGTGCCTACCATTTTGGTAATATGCCAATTTGTTTACCAGCAATAATTCTGATTTAAAGTTTCTATACAAAAACAAATCAGTTATATTTTGTTAAATATCGGGTATTGATTTCACGGTTGAAAGAAAGTATGGGTTTAACGGAATTTGATGAAATGCAATCCCATCCGTTGTCTTTATAGTAGCTAGATCCAGGTACCGGTACCCTCATTATATAGCACATGCTATACTGAATAATAGTAGCAGGCTATATTCCAAGTTAATCTGTGAATTTGTTACACAGTTATCGTGTTCACAACATAAACATACACGAATACTGAAACATAATGGAATTCAGTCCCATCCATTGTCTTAAAAGTAGAAAGCTTTATTCAAAATTTGAAGTTAATTTGTGATTTTACTGCCTTTTTATCGATGATCGGTTTCACAACACATAGGCTTACAGGCATGACTATTCTAAAAATCATGTATTAATGGCCATTTTGTTTTATGGAATTATGAAGTTAATCGGTGAATTTGTTTTCAAGCCACCCCACCTACAATAGTAGAGAACAATAGTGTACGAGTTATGTAAGTCTATACTAGGCCTAGACGATAAGCTCTGGCTAGACACACGTGAGTGTAAACGCGATACCGAAGACGATGCTACATGTAAATAGACGTATTCAATTTATTCGTCTTTCTTTGTACAATTTGTTGCGATACAAGCGATACAATACCACTGCTAAATGGAACATTTTGATCCATATTAGATTTCCAAATATTATTACTATCCGGAGAGGCTTAAACACCTAAATAAAGCGACAGTCTCCATCGCAACAATATCTCATCAAGTAAAACTGAAATCTTGAAATTTAATTTAAAAGTAAAATCAACCAATTGGTTCTTAGAATGAAATCTGACAGCTGCCACAGCCAAATATAATCTGTTATACTGAATGTTAATGCCGTGTAGACGGCTTTCCCGCATAGCTGTAGCTAAGCAACTACAAGTCACAAGCTGTGTAGGTGGACGGCGCGAACAAAAATAACTATACGTCTATAGGCATGTCGTCAAGTCGCTAATTTTACAAAATCGGACAAATAATTATTTCATAGATATATAGACACCATTATATATGTCTCCATTATAACAAGCTGGGTAGCTAGCAGGTCCACCGCTAGAGGCTTTGTTTTAAAATGTGCTTATAATCCCTGCCAAATCACCTTTTCCTACTTTGGTTTAAGGGCTAATTTTTTTATTAAAAAAAAAACAAAGAGTTAAAGTTATGATGGTTTATCACTAGAAAAGTTTTAAATTAATCCGATAATTTGTTCTCAAAATTATAATCTAGGTGTGAATATTGAAAAATTATGAAATGGGGACCATATTGCTATGTGCAATTTGATGAAATGCAATCCTATCCTTAGTCTTAGTAGTA
The DNA here is from genome assembly GCA_034783835.1 of Mopalia ciliata. Classification (NCBI taxonomy): domain Eukaryota; kingdom Metazoa; phylum Mollusca; class Polyplacophora; order Chitonida; family Mopaliidae; genus Mopalia; species Mopalia ciliata. The sequence continues at coordinate 19,403 of JAVFBW010154934.1, forward strand.
GGAAGCTAACTTCCAGGTTTCAAGTTATTCTCTGAATTTGACATCAAAAGCATCATGTCCAGAAAACATACGAGTGAATATTGGAAAATGCCGGATGCACTGGCGGCCATTTTGTTTTACGGAATTTGACTAAATTCAACCAAATCTGTTGTCTTAAAAATACAGGGTTATATTTCAAGTTTCGAGTTAATCCGAGAATTTGTTGCAGAGGTATCGTGTTAACATATACAGATGTGGTTATTGTAAAATTATGCTATGGCAGCCGTTTTGTTTTAGGGAATTTGATGAACTTTAATCCAATATATTGTCTTCATAGGAGGGAACTATATTTCAAGTTTCAAGTGACAAGTTTATTCATGAATTTGTTCCAGACTTAGTGTTAATAACATATGTAAAGTAAGGAATATTATAACATAATGCAATGACGGCCATATTGTTTTACGGAACTTGGTAAACTTCAGCCCGATTTAATGTCTTAAAGGCAGGAAACTATTTTCAAAGTTTAAAGTTAATCTGTGAATTTATTCTCTAATTATCCTGTCCACAGCACATAGAGGCATGAATATGCTAAAATTATGTAATAATGGCCATTTCCTTTAATGGAATTTTGTGAAATGCCATACTATCGGTCGTCTTAAAAGGAGGAAACTACATACCAAGTTTGAAGTTAATCGGTGGATTTGTTTTCAAGCTAGCGCATTCACAAGCATTTGCGACGGACGGCAAGACAGAAGGACGGACGAACGGTAAGTAGCATTTCTAAGTCCCCCCTACTACAGTAGTGGTGGACAATAAATCAGCATAGCAAACCACTCAGAAAAATATAACTAAATACTAGTAATACACAATTTGTCATGATTACAGATCGGCTAAGAAATCATTATATAAAACATGTGACGCCATAGGTTACCTACCAGTAACTTAGTTCACTCCGACCGTAAACAAATGTGGGAGCGAAGAAGATGTAAAAGATGTACCATTCACAACACCCCAAAGTGATAAACCTTTGGAAGGCTAGCTGGCTTTATTATTCCTTAAACACATAGCCTGATGTTCAGGAATATCTTCATAAAAGTGGACCCAAGTTCAGCCAACGCAAGTGTACACATTGCGAAACTCACACTTATACTGAATTGTGAAAGTGCACCGTTCAAGTAACGTGACAAAATGACCTAGAAAAACTTGTACTACTTCAACCTTAGACGGTAACTTCTATATTTCAACATACCAAACTAAACGTTTCTAATCGGACCACGGCTGCGTTAGAGGCTATTGACTAGGGTATGTTAGAACAGATCACAAACGCTTGAATAAACATCCCGCGTTAACATATTGAAATCAGGTCACAGCTTGCCTATACAGATCTTAGGAGTTGGGGAATGCTGACTGCACGAAATAAATGTTGTTAACACCATAAATATTACAGGTACGGTCAATTCTTGCGGCTTGTTTGGCTGGCTGGCTGGCTGGCTAATTGATTGATTGGTTGATTATTTGGTTGGGACATTTAACCAATAAAATATCCATATTAAAAGTAGCACAGATATCATGGAAAGATCTTTTGAGAACGTATACAACATAATTTTCTCGTGCTAAAAGTCTGACATTTCTAGCGTAATTGAAGCATATCTTTTGATCGAGAGATACGCCTACACAATAACAAATACTTTTGGCAAGAGACGGAGGATTAAAACAACTATGAGCCAAAATAAGCCGTTTTTATTAGACAAGCTTTAAAATTGTATAACTCTTTGGATAACAGATAGTACAGTTTATTTATAGTTTTGTAATTTTATAATTACATACAATTTGGTCAACGCTGCTACCCGCCACGTGTATGATTTGTATATGTTTACCCCTACACCAGTTATTTTGGGCGAATAAAGAATTGAATTGAATTGAATTGCACGGTTTTCTTAACGCTTGGGCACGCTGGGAAGTTGCGAAATCTTTCTCTCGTTTTTCAACTACGGCATGGAGGAAACCCCCCTCCCAACCCCACCTCTGTCGGCTCATGACCTTACATACAAATTTAAACACAGCATTGCAGACAGGTGGTTGTTGTGGGAAACTAGGAACAACAATTTAGTTCCTCGGGTAGTTTTAAAACCTTCATAATGTACAATGAGGTATTGCGTAATGCTATTACCGGTCAT